>OY751537.1:2603076-2680199 GCA_963570955.1 Caenorhabditis afra | reverse complement strand
TCAATTGGCTGAAAATGTCGAAAACACGGGTAGATCGCAAACGTGTCGATGGATTCTCGTGAAAATTCTAAAAGCGGTTGAAAACCAGGTTTTAAGACGTATTTCGTCGGAACAAATGTAAAAAACGAGCTGGAAACGGCTGAAACCAGTCGATTGGCTGAAAATGTCGAAAACACGGGTAGATCGCAAACGTGTCGATGGATTCTCGTGAAAACTCTGAAAGCGGTTGAAAACCAGGTTTTAAGACGTATTTCGTCGGAACAAATGTAAAAAACGAGCTGGAAACGGCTGAAACCAGTCGTTTGGCTGAAAATGTCGAAAACACGGGTAGATCGCAAACGTGTCGATGGATTCTCGTGAAAATTCTAAAAGCGGTTGAAAACCAGGATGTTAAGACGTGTTTCGTCGGAACAAATGTAAAAAAAGAGCTGGAAACGGCTGAAACCAATCAATTGGCTGAAAATGTCGAAAACACGGGTAGATCGCAAACGTGTCGATGGATTCTCGTGAAAATTCTAAAAGCGGTTGAAAACCAGGTTTTAAGACATATTTCGTCGGAACAAATGTAAAAAACGAGCTGGAAACGGCTGAAACCAGTCGATTGGCTGAAAATGTCAAAAACACGGGTAGATCGCAAACATGTCGATGGATTCTCGTGAAAATTCTGAAAGCGGTTGAAAACCAGGTTTTAAGACATATTTCGTCGGAACAAATGTAAAAAACGAGCTGGAAACGGCTGAAACCAGTCGATTGGCTGAAAATGTCGAAAACACGGGTAGATCGCAAACGTGTCGATGGATTCTCGTGAAAATTCTAAAAGCGGTTGAAAACCAGGTTTGAAGACATATTTCGTCGGAACAAATGTAAAAAACGAGCTGGAAACGGCTGAAACCAGTCGATTGGCTGAAAATGTCAAAAACACGGGTAGATCGCAAACATGTCGATGGATTCTCGTGAAAATTCTGAAAGCGGTTGAAAACCAGGTTTTAAGACATATTTCGTCGGAACAAATGTAAAAAACGAGCTGGAAACGGCTGAAACCAGTCGATTGGCTGAAAATGTCGAAAACACGGGTAGATCGCAAACGTGTCGATGGATTCTCGTGAAAATTCTGAAAGCGGTTGAAAACCAGGTTTTAAGACATATTTCGTCGGAACAAATGTAAAAAACGAGCTGGAAACGGCTGAAACCAGTCGATTGGCTGAAAATGTCGAAAACACGGGTAGATCGCAAACGTGTCGATGGATTCTCGTGAAAATTCTAAAAGCGGTTGAAAACCAGCTTTTAAGACGTATTTCGTCGGAACAAATGTAAAAAACGAGCTGGAAACGGCTGAAACCAATCAATTGTCTGAAAATGTCGAAAACACGGGTAGATCGCAAACATGTCGATGGATTCTCGTGAAAATTCTGAAAGCGGTTGAAAACCAGGTTTTAAGACGTATTTCGTTGGAACAAATGTAAAAAACGAGCTGGAAACGGCTGAAACCAGTCGATTGGCTGAAAATGTCGAAAACACGGGTAGATCGCAAACGTGTCGATGGATTCTCGTGAAAATTCTAAAAGCGGTTGAAAACCAGGTTTTAAGACGTGTTTCGTCGGAACAAATGTAAAAAAAGAGCTGGAAACGGCTGAAACCAATCAATTGGCTGAAAATGTCGAAAACACGGGTAGATCGCAAACATGTCGATGGATTCTCGTGAAAATTCTGAAAGCGGTTGAAAACCAGGTTTTAAGACATATTTCGTCGGAACAAATGTAAAAAACGAGCTGGAAACGGCTGAAACCAGTCGTTTGGCTGAAAATGTCGAAAACACGGGTAGATCGCAAACGTGTCGATGGATTCTCGTGAAAATTCTAAAAGCGGTTGAAAACCAGGTTTTAAGACGTATTTCGTCGGAACAAATGTAAAAAACGAGCTGGAAACGGCTGAAACCAGTCGATTGGCTGAAAATGTCGAAAACACGGGTAGATCGCAAACGTGTCGATGGATTCTCGTGAAAATTCTGAAAGCGGTTGAAAACCAGGTTTTAAGACGTGTTTCGTCGGAACAAATGTAAAAAAAGAGCTGGAAACGGCTGAAACCAATCAATTGGCTGAAAATGTCGAAAACACGGGTAGATCGCAAACGTGTCGATGGATTCTCGTGAAAATTCTAAAAGCGGTTGAAAACCAGGTTTTAAGACGTATTTCGTCGGAACAAATGTAAAAAACGAGCTGGAAACGGCTGAAACCAGTCGATTGGCTGAAAATGTCGAAAACACGGGTAGATCGCAAACGTGTCGATGGATTCTCGTGAAAATTCTAAAAGCGGTTGAAAACCAGGTTTTAAGACGTATTTCGTTGGAACAAATGTAAAAAACGAGCTGGAAACGGCTGAAACCAGTCGATTGGCTGAAAATGTCGAAAACACGGGTAGATCGCAAACGTGTCGATGGATTCTCGTGAAAATTCTAAAAGCGGTTGAAAACCAGCTTTTAAGACGTATTTCGTCGGAACAAATGTAAAAAACGAGCTGGAAACGGCTGAAACCAGTCGATTGGCTGAAAATGTCGAAAACACGGGTAGATCGCAAACGTGTCGATGGATTCTCGTGAAAATTCTGAAAGCGGTTGAAAACCAGGTTTTAAGACGTATTTCGTTGGAACAAATGTAAAAAACGAGCTGGAAACGGCTGAAACCAGTCGATTGGCTGAAAATGTCGAAAACACGGGTAGATCGCAAACGTGTCGATGGATTCTCGTGAAAATTCTAAAAGCGGTTGAAAACCAGGTTTTAAGACGTATTTCGTCGGAACAAATGTAAAAAACGAGCTGGAAACGGCTGAAACCAGTCGATTGGCTGAAAATGTCAAAAACACGGGTAGATCGCAAACGTGTCGATGGATTCTCGTGAAAATTCTAAAAGCGGTTGAAAACCAGGTTTTAAGACATATTTCGTTGGAACAAATGTAAAAAACGAGCTGGAAACGGCTGAAACCAATCAATTGGCTGAAAATGTCGAAAACACGGGTAGATCGCAAACGTGTCGATGGATTCTCGTGAAAATTCTAAAAGCGGTTGAAAACCAGGTTTTAAGACGTATTTCGTTGGAACAAATGTAAAAAACGAGCTGGAAACGGCTGAAACCAGTCGATTGGCTGAAAATGTCAAAAACACGGGTAGATCGCAAACGTGTCGATGGATTCTCGTGAAAATTCTAAAAGCGGTTGAAAACCAGCTTTTAAGACGTATTTCGTCGGAACAAATGTAAAAAAACGAGCTGGAAACGGCTGAAACCAGTCGATTGGCTGAAAATGTCGAAAACACGGGAAGATCGCCAACGTGTCGATGGATTCTCGTGAAAATTCTGAAAGCGGTTGAAAACCAGGTTTTAAGACGTATTTCGTTGGAACAAATGTAAAAAACGAGCTGGAAACGGCTGAAACCAGTCGATTGGCTGAAAATGTCGAAAACACGGGTAGATCGCAAACGTGTCGATGGATTCTCGTGAAAATTCTAAAAGCGGTTGAAAACCAGCTTTTAAGACGTATTTCGTCGGAACAAATGTAAAAAACGAGCTGGAAACGGCTGAAACCAGTCGATTGGCTGAAAATGTCAAAAACACGGGTAGATCGCAAACGTGTCGATGGATTCTCGTGAAAATTCTAAAAGCGGTTGAAAACCAGGTTTTAAGACGTATTTCGTCGGAACAAATGTAAAAAACGAGCTGGAAACGGCTGAAACCAGTCGATTGGCTGAAAATGTCGAAAACACGGGAAGATCGCCAACGTGTCGATGGATTCTCGTGAAAATTCTAAAAGCGGTTGAAAACCAGCTTTTAAGACATATTTCGTCGGAACAAATGTAAAAAACGAGCTGGAAACGGCTGAAACCAGTCGATTGGCTGAAAATGTCAAAAACACGGGTAGATCGCAAACGTGTCGATGGATTCTCGTGAAAATTCTAAAAGCGGTTGAAAACCAGGTTTTAAGACATATTTCGTTGGAACAAATGTAAAAAACGAGCTGGAAACGGCTGAAACCAGTCGATTGGCTGAAAATGTCGAAAACACGGGTAGATCGCAAACGTGTCGATGGATTCTCGTGAAAATTCTAAAAGCGGTTGAAAACCAGGTTTTAAGACGTATTTCGTTGGAACAAATGTAAAAAACGAGCTGGAAACGGCTGAAACCAGTCGATTGGCTGAAAATGTCGAAAACACGGGTAGATCGCAAACGTGTCGATGGATTCTCGTGAAAATTCTAAAAGCGGTTGAAAACCAGGTTTTAAGACATATTTCGTCGGAACAAATGTAAAAAACGAGCTGGAAACGGCTGAAACCAGTCGATTGGCTGAAAATGTCGAAAACACGGGTAGATCGCAAACGTGTCGATGGATTCTCGTGAAAATTCTAAAAGCGGTTGAAAACCAGGTTTTAAGACGTATTTCGTCGGAACAAATGTAAAAAACGAGCTGGAAACGGCTGAAACCAGTCGATTGGCTGAAAATGTCGAAAACACGGGTAGATCGCAAACATGTCGATGGATTCTCGTGAAAATTCTGAAAGCGGTTGAAAACCAGGTTTTAAGACATATTTCGTCGGAACAAATGTAAAAAACGAGCTGGAAACGGCTGAAACCAGTCGATTGGCTGAAAATGTCGAAAACACGGGTAGATCGCAAACGTGTCGATGGATTCTCGTGAAAATTCTGAAAGCGGTTGAAAACCAGGTTTTAAGACGTATTTCGTCGGAACAAATGTAAAAAACGAGCTGGAAACGGCTGAAACCAGTCGATTGGCTGAAAATGTCGAAAACACGGGTAGATCGCAAACGTGTCGATGGATTCTCGTGAAAATTCTGAAAGCGGTTGAAAACCAGGTTTTAAGACATATTTCGTCGGAACAAATGTAAAAAACGAGCTGGAAACGGCTGAAACCAGTCGTTTGGCTGAAAATGTCGAAAACACGGGTAGATCGCAAACGTGTCGATGGATTCTCGTGAAAATTCTGAAAGCGGTTGAAAACCAGGTTTTAAGACATATTTCGTCGGAACAAATGTAAAAAACGAGCTGGAAACGGCTGAAACCAGTCGTTTGGCTGAAAATGTCGAAAACACGGGTAGATCGCAAACGTGTCGATGGATTCTCGTGAAAATTCTAAAAGCGGTTGAAAACCAGGTTTTAAGACATATTTCGTCGGAACAAATGTAAAAAACGAGCTGGAAACGGCTGAAACCAGTCGATTGGCTGAAAATGTCGAAAACACGGGTAGATCGCAAACGTGTCGATGGATTCTCGTGAAAATTCTAAAAGCGGTTGAAAACCAGGTTTTAAGACGTATTTCGTCGGAACAAATGTAAAAAACGAGCTGGAAACGGCTGAAACCAGTCGATTGGCTGAAAATGTCGAAAACACGGGTAGATCGCAAACATGTCGATGGATTCTCGTGAAAATTCTGAAAGCGGTTGAAAACCAGGTTTTAAGACATATTTCGTCGGAACAAATGTAAAAAACGAGCTGGAAACGGCTGAAACCAGTCGATTGGCTGAAAATGTCGAAAACACGGGTAGATCGCAAACGTGTCGATGGATTCTTGTGAAAATTCTGAAAGCGGTTGAAAACCAGGTTTTAAGACGTATTTCGTCGGAACAAATGTAAAAAACGAGCTGGAAACGGCTGAAACCAGTCGATTGGCTGAAAATGTCGAAAACACGGGTAGATCGCAAACATGTCGATGGATTCTCGTGAAAATTCTGAAAGCGGTTGAAAACCAGGTTTTAAGACATATTTCGTCGGAACAAATGTAAAAAACGAGCTGGAAACGGCTGAAACCAGTCGTTTGGCTGAAAATGTCGAAAACACGGGTAGATCGCAAACGTGTCGATGGATTCTCGTGAAAATTCTAAAAGCGGTTGAAAACCAGGTTTTGAGACGTGTTTCGTCGGAACAAATGTAAAAAAAGAGCTGGAAACGGCTGAAACCAATCAATTGGCTGAAAATGTCGAAAACACGGGTAGATCGCAAACATGTCGATGGATTCTCGTGAAAATTCTGAAAGCGGTTGAAAACCAGGTTTTAAGACATATTTCGTCGGAACAAATGTAAAAAACGAGCTGGAAACGGCTGAAACCAGTCGATTGGCTGAAAATGTCAAAAACACGGGTAGATCGCAAACGTGTCGATGGATTCTCGTGAAAATTCTAAAAGCGGTTGAAAACCAGCTTTTAAGACGTATTTCGTCGGAACAAATGTAAAAAACGAGCTGGAAACGGCTGAAACCAATCAATTGGCTGAAAATGTCGAAAACACGGGTAGATCGCAAACATGTCGATGGATTCTCGTGAAAATTCTGAAAGCGGTTGAAAACCAGGTTTTAAGACGTATTTCGTCGGAACAAATGTAAAAAACGAGCTGGAAACGGCTGAAACCAATCAATTGGCTGAAAATGTCGAAAACACGGGTAGATCGCAAACATGTCGATGGATTCTCGTGAAAATTCTGAAAGCGGTTGAAAACCAGGTTTTAAGACGTATTTCGTCGAAACAAATGTAAAAAACGAGCTGGAAACGGCTGAAACCAGTCGATTGGCTGAAAATGTCAAAAACACGGGTAGATCGCAAACGTGTCGATGGATTCTCGTGAAAATTCTAAAAGCGGTTGAAAACCAGCTTTTAAGACGTATTTCGTCGGAACAAATGTAAAAAACGAGCTGGAAACGGCTGAAACCAGTCGATTGGCTGAAAATGTCAAAAACACGGGTAGATCGCAAACGTGTCGATGGATTCTCGTGAAAATTCTAAAAGCGGTTGAAAACCAGCTTTTAAGACGTATTTCGTCGGAACAAATGTAAAAAACGAGCTGGAAACGGCTGAAACCAGTCGATTGGCTGAAAATGTCGAAAACACGGGTAGATCGCAAACGTGTCGATGGATTCTCGTGAAAATTCTAAAAGCGGTTGAAAACCAGCTTTTAAGACGTATTTCGTTGGAACAAATGTAAAAAACGAGCTGGAAACGGCTGAAACCAGTCGATTGGCTGAAAATGTCAAAAACACGGGTAGATCGCAAACGTGTCGATGGATTCTCGTGAAAATTCTAAAAGCGGTTGAAAACCAGGTTTTAAGACGTATTTCGTTGGAACAAATAAAAAAAACCAGCTGGAAACGGCTGAAACCAGTCGATTGGCTGAAAATGTCGAAAACACGGGTAGATCGCAAACGTGTCGATGGATTCTCGTGAAAATTCTAAAAGCGGTTGAAAACCAGGTTTTAAGACGTATTTCGTTGGAACAAATGTAAAAAACGAGCTGGAAACGGCTGAAACCAGTCGATTGGCTGAAAATGTCAAAAACACGGGTAGATCGCAAAGGTGTCGATGGATTCTCGTGAAAATTCTAAAAGCGGTTGAAAACCAGGTTTTAAGACGTATTTCGTTGGAACAAATGTAAAAAACGAGCTGGAAACGGCTGAAACCAGTCGATTGGCTGAAAATGTCGAAAACACGGGTAGATCGCAAACGTGTCGATGGATTCTCGTGAAAATTCTAAAAGCGGTTGAAAACCAGGTTTTAAGACGTATTTCGTCGGAACAAATGTAAAAAACGAGCTGGAAACGGCTGAAACCAGTCGATTGGCTGAAAATGTCAAAAACACGGGTAGATCGCAAACGTGTCGATGGATTCTCGTGAAAATTCTAAAAGCGGTTGAAAACCAGCTTTTAAGACGTATTTCGTCGGAACAAATGTAAAAAACGAGCTGGAAACGGCTGAAACCAGTCGATTGGCTGAAAATGTCAAAAACACGGGTAGATCGCAAACGTGTCGATGGATTCTCGTGAAAATTCTGAAAGCGGTTGAAAACCAGGTTTTAAGACGTATTTCGTCGGAACAAATGTAAAAAACGAGCTGGAAACGGCTGAAACCAGTCGATTGGCTGAAAATGTCGAAAACACGGGTAGATCGCAAACGTGTCGATGGATTCTCGTGAAAATTCTAAAAGCGGTTGAAAACCAGGTTTTAAGACGTGTTTCGTCGGAACAAATGTAAAAAAAGAGCTGGAAACGGCTGAAACCAATCAATTGGCTGAAAATGTCGAAAACACGGGTAGATCGCAAACATGTCGATGGATTCTCGTGAAAATTCTGAAAGCGGTTGAAAACCAGGTTTTAAGACATATTTCGTCGGAACAAATGTAAAAAACGAGCTGGAAACGGCTGAAACCAGTCGATTGGCTGAAAATGTCAAAAACACGGGTAGATCGCAAACGTGTCGATGGATTCTCGTGAAAATTCTAAAAGCGGTTGAAAACCAGCTTTTAAGACGTATTTCGTCGGAACAAATGTAAAAAACGAGCTGGAAACGGCTGAAACCAGTCGATTGGCTGAAAATGTCGAAAACACGGGTAGATCGCAAACATGTCGATGGATTCTCGTGAAAATTCTAAAAGCGGTTGAAAACCAGGTTTTAAGACGTATTTCGTCGAAACAAATGTAAAAAACGAGCTGGAAACGGCTGAAACCAGTCGATTGGCTGAAAATGTCAAAAACACGGGTAGATCGCAAACGTGTCGATGGATTCTCGTGAAAATTCTAAAAGCGGTTGAAAACCAGCTTTTAAGACGTATTTCGTCGGAACAAATGTAAAAAACGAGCTGGAAACGGCTGAAACCAGTCGATTGGCTGAAAATGTCAAAAACACGGGTAGATCGCAAACATGTCGATGGATTCTCGTGAAAATTCTAAAAGCGGTTGAAAACCAGGTTTTAAGACGTATTTCGTCGAAACAAATGTAAAAAAACGAGCTGGAAACGGCTGAAACCAGTCGATTGGCTGAAAATGTCAAAAACACGGGTAGATCGCAAACGTGTCGATGGATTCTCGTGAAAATTCTAAAAGCGGTTGAAAACCAGGTTTTAAGACGTATTTCGTTGGAACAAATGTAAAAAACGAGCTGGAAACGGCTGAAACCAGTCGATTGGCTGAAAATGTCAAAAACACGGGTAGATCGCAAACGTGTCGATGGATTCTCGTGAAAATTCTAAAAGCGGTTGAAAACCAGCTTTTAAGACGTATTTCGTTGGAACAAATGTAAAAAACGAGCTGGAAACGGCTGAAACCAGTCGATTGGCTGAAAATGTCAAAAACACGGGTAGATCGCAAACGTGTCGATGGATTCTCGTGAAAATTCTGAAAGCGGTTGAAAACCAGGTTTTAAGACATATTTCGTCGGAACAAATGTAAAAAACGAGCTGGAAACGGCTGAAACCAGTCGATTGGCTGAAAATGTCAAAAACACGGGTAGATCGCAAAGGTGTCGATGGATTCTCGTGAAAAATTCTAAAAGCGGTTGAAAACCAGGTTTTAAGACGTATTTCGTTGGAACAAATGTAAAAAACGAGCTGGAAACGGCTGAAACCAGTCGATTGGCTGAAAATGTCGAAAACACGGGTAGATCGCAAACGTGTCGATGGATTCTCGTGAAAATTCTAAAAGCGGTTGAAAACCAGGTTTTAAGACGTATTTCGTTGGAACAAATGTAAAAAACGAGCTGGAAACGGCTGAAACCAGTCGATTGGCTGAAAATGTCAAAAACACGGGTAGATCGCAAAGGTGTCGATGGATTCTCGTGAAAATTCTAAAAGCGGTTGAAAACCAGGTTTTAAGACGTATTTCGTTGGAACAAATGTAAAAAACGAGCTGGAAACGGCTGAAACCAGTCGATTGGCTGAAAATGTCGAAAACACGGGTAGATCGCAAACGTGTCGATGGATTCTCGTGAAAATTCTAAAAGCGGTTGAAAACCAGGTTTTAAGACGTATTTCGTCGGAACAAATGTAAAAAACGAGCTGGAAACGGCTGAAACCAGTCGATTGGCTGAAAATGTCAAAAACACGGGTAGATCGCAAACGTGTCGATGGATTCTCGTGAAAATTCTAAAAGCGGTTGAAAACCAGGTTTTAAGACGTATTTCGTCGGAACAAATGTAAAAAACGAGCTGGAAACGGCTGAAACCAGTCGATTGGCTGAAAATGTCGAAAACACGGGTAGATCGCAAACGTGTCGATGGATTCTCGTGAAAATTCTAAAAGCGGTTGAAAACCAGGTTTTAAGACGTATTTCGTTGGAACAAATGTAAAAAACGAGCTGGAAACGGCTGAAACCAGTCGATTGGCTGAAAATGTCGAAAACACGGGTAGATCGCAAACGTGTCGATGGATTCTCGTGAAAATTCTAAAAGCGGTTGAAAACCAGGTTTTAAGACGTATTTCGTCGGAACAAATGTAAAAAACGAGCTGGAAACGGCTGAAACCAGTCGATTGGCTGAAAATGTCGAAAACGCGGGTAGATCGCAAACGTGTCGATGGATTCTCGTGAAAATTCTAAAAGCGGTTGAAAACCAGTTTTTAAGACGTATTTCGTCGGAACAAATGTAAAAAACGAGCTGGAAACGGCTGAAACCAGTCGATTGGCTGAAAATGTCGAAAACACGGGTAGATCGCAAACGTGTCGATGGATTCTCGTGAAAATTCTAAAAGCGGTTGAAAACCAGTTTTTAAGACGTATTTCGTTGGAACAAATGTAAAAAACGAGCTGGAAACGGCTGAAACCAGTCGATTGGCTGAAAATGTCGAAAACACGGGTAGATCGCAAACGTGTCGATGGATTCTCGTGAAAATTCTAAAAGCGGTTGAAAACCAGTTTTTAAGACGTATTTCGTTGGAACAAATGTAAAAAACGAGCTGGAAACGGCTGAAACCAGTCGATTGGCTGAAAATGTCGAAAACGCGGGTAGATCGCAAACGTGTCGATGGATTCTCGTGAAAATTCTAAAAGCGGTTGAAAACCAGTTTTTAAGACGTATTTCGTTGGAACAAATGTAAAAAACGAGCTGGAAACGGCTGAAACCAGTCGATTGGCTGAAAATGTCGAAAACACGGGTAGATCGCAAACGTGTCGATGGATTCTCGTGAAAATTCTAAAAGCGGTTGAAAACCAGTTTTTAAGACGTATTTCGTCGGAACAAATGTAAAAAACGAGCTGGAAACGGCTGAAACCAGTCGATTGGCTGAAAATGTCGAAAACGCGGGTAGATCGCAAACGTGTCGATGGATTCTCGTGAAAATTCTAAAAGCGGTTGAAAACCAGGTTTTAAGACGTATTTCGTCGGAACAAATGTAAAAAACGAGCTGGAAACGGCTGAAACCAGTCGATTGGCTGAAAATGTCGAAAACGCGGGTAGATCGCAAACGTGTCGATGGATTCTCGTGAAAATTCTAAAAGCGGTTGAAAACCAGGTTTTAAGACGTATTTCGTCGGAACAAATGTAAAAAACGAGCTGGAAACGGCTGAAACCAGTCGATTGGCTGAAAACGTCGAAAACACGGGTAGATCGCAAACGTGTCGATGGATTCTCGTGAAAATTCTAAAAGCGGTTGAAAACCAGGTTTTAAGACGTATTTCGTCGGAACAAATGTAAAAAACGAGCTGGAAACGGCTGAAACCAGTCGATTGGCTGAAAATGTCAAAAACACGGGTAGATCGCAAACGTGTCGATGGATTCTCGTGAAAATTCTAAAAGCGGTTGAAAACCAGCTTTTAAGACGTATTTCGTCGGAACAAATGTAAAAAACGAGCTGGAAACGGCTGAAACCAGTCGATTGGCTGAAAATGTCAAAAACACGGGTAGATCGCAAACGTGTCGATGGATTCTCGTGAAAATTCTAAAAGCGGTTGAAAACCAGGTTTTAAGACGTATTTCGTTGGAACAAATGTAAAAAACGAGCTGGAAACGGCTGAAACCAGTCGATTGGCTGAAAATGTCGAAAACACGGGTAGATCGCAAACGTGTCGATGGATTCTCGTGAAAATTCTAAAAGCGGTTGAAAACCAGGTTTTAAGACGTATTTCGTCGGAACAAATGTAAAAAACGAGCTGGAAACGGCTGAAACCAGTCGATTGGCTGAAAATGTCAAAAACACGGGTAGATCGCAAACGTGTCGATGGATTCTCGTGAAAATTCTTAAAGCGGTTGAAAACCAGGTTTTAAGACGTATTTCGTTGGAACAAATGTAAAAAACGAGCTGGAAACGGCTGAAACCAGTCGATTGGCTGAAAATGTCAAAAACACGGGTAGATCGCAAACGTGTCGATGGATTCTCGTGAAAATTCTAAAAGCGGTTGAAAACCAGGTTTTAAGACGTATTTCGTCGGAACAAATGTAAAAAACGAGCTGGAAACGGCTGAAACCAGTCGATTGGCTGAAAATGTCAAAAACACGGGTAGATCGCAAACGTGTCGATGGATTCTCGTGAAAATTCTTAAAGCGGTTGAAAACCAGGTTTTAAGACGTATTTCGTTGGAACAAATGTAAAAAACGAGCTGGAAACGGCTGAAACCAGTCGATTGGCTGAAAATGTCGAAAACACGGGTAGATCGCAAACGTGTCGATGGATTCTCGTGAAAATTCTAAAAGCGGTTGAAAACCAGGTTTTAAGACGTATTTCGTCGGAACAAATGTAAAAAAAGAGCTGGAAACGGCTGAAACCAGTCGTTTGGCTGAAAATGTCGAAAACACGGGTAGATCGCAAACGTGTCGATGGATTCTCGTGAAAATTCTAAAAGCGGTTGAAAACCAGCTTTTAAGACGTATTTCGTTGGAACAAATGTAAAAAACGAGCTGGAAACGGCTGAAACCAGTCGATTGGCTGAAAATGTCAAAAACACGGGTAGATCGCAAACGTGTCGATGGATTCTCGTGAAAATTCTGAAAGCGGTTGAAAACCAGGTTTTAAGACATATTTCGTCGGAACAAATGTAAAAAACGAGCTGGAAACGGCTGAAACCAGTCGATTGGCTGAAAATGTCAAAAACACGGGTAGATCGCAAAGGTGTCGATGGATTCTCGTGAAAAATTCTAAAAGCGGTTGAAAACCAGGTTTTAAGACGTATTTCGTTGGAACAAATGTAAAAAACGAGCTGGAAACGGCTGAAACCAGTCGATTGGCTGAAAATGTCAAAAACACGGGTAGATCGCAAAGGTGTCGATGGATTCTCGTGAAAAATTCTAAAAGCGGTTGAAAACCAGGTTTTAAGACGTATTTCGTTGGAACAAATGTAAAAAACGAGCTGGAAACGGCTGAAACCAGTCGATTGGCTGAAAATGTCAAAAACACGGGTAGATCGCAAAGGTGTCGATGGATTCTCGTGAAAAATTCTAAAAGCGGTTGAAAACCAGCTTTTAAGACGTATTTCGTTGGAACAAATGTAAAAAACGAGCTGGAAACGGCTGAAACCAGTCGATTGGCTGAAAATGTCGAAAACACGGGTAGATCGCAAACGTGTCGATGGATTCTCGTGAAAATTCTAAAAGCGGTTGAAAACCAGGTTTTAAGACGTATTTCGTCGGAACAAATGTAAAAAACGAGCTGGAAACGGCTGAAACCAGCCGATTGGCTGAAAATGTCGAAAACACGGGTAGATCGCAAACGTGTCGATGGATTCTCGTGAAAATTCTAAAAGCGGTTGAAAACCAGGTTTTAAGACGTATTTCGTTGGAACAAATGTAAAAAACGAGCTGGAAACGTCTGAAACCAGTCGATTGGCTGAAAATGTCGAAAACACGGGTAGATCGCAAACGTGTCGATGGATTCTCGTGAAAATTCTAAAAGCGGTTGAAAACCAGCTTTTAAGACGTATTTCGTCGGAACAAATGTAAAAAACGAGCTGGAAACGGCTGAAACCAGTCGATTGGCTGAAAATGTCGAAAACACGGGTAGATCGCAAACGTGTCGATGGATTCTCGTGAAAATTCTAAAAGCGGTTGAAAACCAGGTTTTAAGACGTATTTCGTTGGAACAAATGTAAAAAACGAGCTGGAAACGGCTGAAACCAGTCGATTGGCTGAAAATGTCGAAAACGCGGGTAGATCGCAAACGTGTCGATGGATTCTCGTGAAAATTCTAAAAGCGGTTGAAAACCAGCTTTTAAGACGTATTTCGTCGGAACAAATGTAAAAAACGAGCTGGAAACGGCTGAAACCAGTCGATTGGCTGAAAATGTCGAAAACACGGGTAGATCGCAAACGTGTCGATGGATTCTCGTGAAAATTCTAAAAGCGGTTGAAAACCAGCTTTTAAGACGTATTTCGTCGGAACAAATGTAAAAAACGAGCTGGAAACGGCTGAAACCAGTCGATTGGCTGAAAATGTCGAAAACACGGGTAGATCGCAAACGTGTCGATGGATTCTCGTGAAAATTCTAAAAGCGGTTGAAAACCAGGTTTTAAGACGTATTTCGTTGGAACAAATGTAAAAAACGAGCTGGAAACGGCTGAAACCAGTCGATTGGCTGAAATTGTCGAAAACACGGGTAGATCGCAAACGTGTCGATGGATTCTCGTGGATCTGGTTGGAAAAGGTTTTCAATAGATTAGTTTAAACACAAGAAGAACGGTTGCCGGAATAAGTTTACTGGAAGCTATGTAGTGACTAGGTGTCAAGGAGAGCGAGAAAAAAGGTTGTACACCGGAACACGATTTCAGAGAAACCATTAAAGAAATTTCGGGTTATGCATCGAAACGTCTTCCATCCGGCTGTAATGGAGCAACCGGATCGGCTTCCTCACTTTCCCGCCTTCGGTGCTTTGATGACGTTGTAATCGGTCGGTCCGTTCTCGATGATCTTGATGCCGTCCCTGTCACTTGCGTGTCAACCATTTGGTAAGGCGAGGACGACAGCTTGTCCGCTAGTGCCGGAACAGCGCCGGAGTCGAATCGTTGTGGTCTCCATTGGTAGAAGAAACAGTTTTACGTTTTTTGAGTTTTTAAATTCAATTAATATTGTTTTTAAAAATTTCAAATTACTATATTTTTATTTTGAAGGCTAATTTTATATTTCAAATATTCATTTTTCAAATTTGAAAATGCTGTGAATTGACATGAATCGACGATAAAGTATTCATACAGCAGAAATGAGGAGGTTTCACTGATTGAGGTCATTCCTCCGCGATTCTCTACATTGACGTCGTAATGATTGTTGTGTCACTTTGCGAAAGGCCGACTTCGGAAACAGGACGGAATCTGAAAAGTGTATGAATTCAAGATAGAAAACACTTTGTTCATTTCTCCTATCAAAGGCCATTGAAAAAAGAGGAACTAACCGTTGCATTTGCGGGCGTAGTTTTTCCGATGAGTGTGGGATTTCTGGTCGAAACACCTCGTGCGACGAATGGAACATGTGCACTGGTTCGCCATTGCTCGAGGAGAAGACACCATCTGAAAAGAAAGACAATAGAATGATAGTTTAAAAGTTTGTCGCGGTTCAACTCACCGCACTGGTCAACACCGAATGGTGATTCTCGACGCCAACTTTCTACTACTCCAGCTCTGGTTCGCAGTCTACGCATCCTTCCCACTCCAGCTCTTATTGGGCGAGTGAGCCGAGCGCAGTGCTCCGACGGTAATGAAAACACTCTCCATCACTAAAAAAATACTCCGTTGAGCTCTCCGATAGCAAACATTTGATTTCTGGCATTTTTTCCATTTCTTTCTAATCTTTCTAATTCAAAAACAAATCTTTTTAATTCAAAAATAGAAAGGGCTGTCAAATTTTGATTTTTAAAAGTTAGACTAGAAACGGGTTTCTGCCAATGGCTATTTCTGACATTATTTCGCTAGTGGGAAAATATTTCAAAAAAAACACAACAAAAGGGCTAATTCGAACAATACTTAGATAGAAAATTCGTAACAACTCACTTGATGTCTATTGGCTCGTCGCAAGCCGTTACCTCACGGATGGCCTTGTAGGTTTTTAGAGTTTCCGGGAAACTGCACCAATTTGTAACGGTTTTTGTATGAGCTCATTCCGAACCTCCGAATCGGTGCGACCAGCATTACAAACCGCACAAACTTGAAGCGCTTGTTGTCAGGGCCACCAGACCAGCCGATTCTCGTGGTCCGTACTTGTTCGCGATCCAGTAGGAGGTGTCGGTGAGCACCGCCCGTTGCTCGTCGGTGATCCCAATATTGATCATGACTTCGTGGAGCTCATTCCGAACCTCCGAATCGGTGCGACCAGCATTACAAACCGCACAAACTTGAAGCGCTTGTTGTCAGGGCGACCAGACCAGCCGATTCTCGTGGTCCGTACTTGTTCGCGATCCAGTAGGAGGTGTCGGTGAGCACCGCCCGTTGCTCGTCGGTGATCCCAATATTGATCATGACTTCCTGGAGCTCTTTCCGAACCTCCGAATCGGTGCGACCAGCATTACAAACCGCACAAACTTGAAGCGCTTGTTGTCAGGGCCACCAGACCAGCCGATTCTCGTGGTCCGTACTTGTTCGCGATCCAGTAGGAGGTGTCGGTGAGCACCGCCCGTTGCTCGTCGGTGATCCCAATATTGATCATGACTTCGTGGAGCTCATTCCGAACCTCCGAATCGGTGCGACCAGCATTACAAACCGCACAAACTTGAAGCGCTTGTTGTCAGGGCCACCAGACCAGCCGATTCTCGTGGTCCGTACTTGTTCGCGATCCAGTAGGAGGTGTCGGTGAGCACCGCCCGTTGCTCGTCGGTGATCCCAATATTGATCATGACTTCGTGGAGCTCATTCCGAACCTCCGAATCGGTGCGACCAGCATTACAAACCGCACAAACTTGAAGCGCTTGTTGTCAGGGCGACCAGACCAGCCGATTCTCGTGGTCCGTACTTGTTCGCGATCCAGTAGGAGGTGTCGGTGAGCACCGCCCGTTGCTCGTCGGTGATCCCAATATTGATCATGACTTCCTGGAGCTCTTTCCGAACCTCCGAATCGGTGCGACCAGCATTACAAACCGCACAAACTTGAAGCGCTTGTTGTCAGGGCCACCAGACCAGCCGATTCTCGTGGTCCGTACTTGTTCGCGATCCAGTAGGAGGTGTCGGTGAGCACCGCCCGTTGCTCGTCGGTGATCCCAATATTGATCATGACTTCCTGGAGCTCTTTCCGAACCTCCGAATCGGTGCGACCAGCATTACAAACCGCACAAACTTGAAGCGCTTGTTGTCAGGGCGACCAGACCAGCCGATTCTCGTGGTCCGTACTTGTTCGCGATCCAGTAGGAGGTGTCGGTGAGCACCGCCCGTTGCTCGTCGGTGATCCCAATATTGATCATGACTTCGTGGAGCTCATTCCGAACCTCCGAATCGGTGCGACCAGCATTACAAACCGCACAAACTTGAAGCGCTTGTTGTCAGGGCCACCAGACCAGCCGATTCTCGTGGTCCGTACTTGTTCGCGATCCAGTAGGAGGTGTCGGTGAGCACCGCCCGTTGCTCGTCGGTGATCCCAATATTGATCATGACTTCGTGGAGCTCATTCCGAACCTCCGAATCGGTGCGACCAGCATTACAAACCGCACAAACTTGAAGCGCTTGTTGTCAGGGCGACCAGACCAGCCGATTCTCGTGGTCCGTACTTGTTCGCGATCCAGTAGGAGGTGTCGGTGAGCACCGCCCGTTGCTCGTCGGTGATCCCAATATTGATCATGACTTCCTGGAGCTCTTTCCGAACCTCCGAATCGGTGCGACCAGCATTACAAACCGCACAAACTTGAAGCGCTTGTTGTCAGGGCCACCAGACCAGCCGATTCTCGTGGTCCGTACTTGTTCGCGATCCAGTAGGAGGTGTCGGTGAGCACCGCCCGTTGCTCGTCGGTGATCCCAATATTGATCATGACTTCCTGGAGCTCTTTCCGAACCTCCGAATCGGTGCGACCAGCATTACAAACCGCACAAACTTGAAGCGCTTGTTGTCAGGGCCACCAGACCAGCCGATTCTCGTGGTCCGTACTTGTTCGCGATCCAGTAGGAGGTGTCGGTGAGCACACCCGTTGCTCGTCGGTGATCCCAATATTGATCATGACTTCCTGGAGCTCTTTCGGAACCTCCGAATCGCTGTGCGACCACATCTTTTTGAAGTCGTCGTCGACTTTGTACTACAAGTCGATTGCCTCTGTCGGGAGAGACGCCACAGCTTGCTTGCAAGTGTTTCTTTGGAACAAGTCCTGTTTCATCTGGAAACTGTGTTATATGATGACGGTCTTAGCCGAAATAGCAAAGAAAAATCATACCAAAAAAACCCAATCACCACTCAAACACTTCATCGCCACCCTAATTAGTCAGGAAATCGAAAAAAATACAACAAGAAAAAAGTCTAAAAAAATGAAAACAACGTTCAATGAAAATAAGGAGCAAAACCACAAAACAAAAAACGGAAAATCGCTGAAAAAGAGAGGAAATCGGAAAGAAAATTGCGCGTTCAAAGCAAGAAACCGAAGAATGCGCGGCCGGAGACCGCAGGCCAGCGGAGACGAGTGTGTGTTTCTCTGCGTCTCTCATAGCAGCGGCACTCTCTCGGCGCGCATTTTTCTTTTACCGTCTGATTCTCTCAATGAGAAAATGCTCCCACGACATTGGGTTGAAAGGAAAATGAACGATTCCGGCAGGAATAGACCAATATTTTCCAGTTTTCCTGGAAGCTAACTTGCAAGTCTTCATCACGGCCGTAAGCATGTCAGCTCCACCACTTCAAGTTCACTCGGCAATGTTCATCTCCGCATACGGACTCGGATCTCCGAACTCCATTCGATAGAGCGCTTTGCAAGTACTAAATTGGAAAAATTAGAACGTTTTTGGCATTGTTTTTCTGAAAACCTAGAATAAATTGGGAGAATTGAAACTTTTTTGTATTTTTTTTTTGAAATCTCTAGAAAAAATTGAAAGTTAGAACGTTTTTTGAGTTTTTATTTATTTTTGAATAAATTAGAAAAATCAGAACGGTTATCAAATTTTTTAAAAAAGGATCTAACGTTAGTGAAATTAGAACGTATTTCGAAATTTTTTTCAAAAAATCTAGAATGAGTTTAAAAAAACTAGAACAGTTTTCAGTTGATTTTTTTTGAAAAATTCCAAAATAAATTAGAAAAATTAAAATCTTTTTCGAATTTTTTAAAATGAAAATTCGAGAATAAATTTGAAAAATTGGAAAATTTTTCGAATTTTTTTCTAAAAACCTAGAAAAATTAGAAAAGTTTTCAGTTGATTTTTTTTTGAAAAATTCCAAATAAAATTAGAGAAACTAAAAGCTTTTTCGATTTAAAAAAAAATGAAAATTCGAGAATAAATTTGAAAAATTAGAACATTTTTCAAATTTTTTTCGACCTAGAATAAATTGGAAGAATTGAAACGTTTTTGGATTACATTTTTTTCGAAATCTCTAAAATAAATTGAAAAAATTAGAACGTTTTTCGAATTTTTTTTCAAAAAATCTAGAATGAATTAGAAAAACTACAACAATTTTCAATTATTTTTTTTTGAAAAATTCCGAAATAAATTAGAACAATAAATGTGTTTTTCGAATTGAAAAAAAGTGAAACTCCGATAATAAATTTAAAAATTAGAATAATTTTCGAATTTTTCAAAAACTCTAGACTAAAGTGAAAAAATTAAAACGTTTTTTGCATTTTTTTCTATAAACCTAGGATAAATTGGAAAAATTGCAACGTTTTTGGAATATTTTTTTTGAAATCTCTTAAATAAAGTGAAAAAGTTAGAACGTTTTTTGAATTTTTTTTTTTTGAATAAATTAGAAAAATCAGAACGGTTATCAAATTTTTTTTTAATGATCTAAAATTATTAAAATTAGAACGTTTTACGAATATTTTTTTTTCAAAAAATTTAGAATGAGTTGGAAAAACTAGAACAGTTTTCAGTTGATTTTTTTGAAAAATTCCAAAATATATTCGAAAAATTGAAATTTTTTTTAATTTTTAAAAATTAAAACTCGAGAATAGATTTATAAAATTAAAACATTTTTCAAATTTTTTTCTAAAGAACTAAAAAAATTAGAAACGTTTTAAGTTGATTTTTTGAAAAATTCCAAATCAAGTCTTTTTTATTCTTGAATAAATTTAAAAATCAGAACGGTTATCGAATTTTAAAATTTTTTGTTGAATTTTTTTTCTAAAGACCTAGCATAAACTGAAAGAATTGAAACATTTTTCAAATATTTTTTCGAAAGAAAAAAACTGATACAAGGAATTTCTTTAACTCTATTTTGCCTTGAATTATTTGTTTATTCCAAAAAAAAAATTTGGTACCATTTGAATTAGTGATTCTGTTTTTATTTTTTTTAGAAAGCAATCTGTTACTCGGCCTAATTTTTTAAACTCCGATTAGGAACCATTTTCGAGTAACACCACGATAATCCATTGTTTGAATGCTCACGACTTCCACTCTACAATTTATTCAAAAAAATTCAAAGTAAACAATTGAAAAGTTTGCGATACGGAGTAACATAGAGAAATTATTTTGTGGTGTTTTCGAAGACTTGAGTGGACAACAATAGAGAATTCGGTAAAATGGCGATCAACAAAAGAGTGAAGATACGACGGTCGTTTAGATGAACGGCATTCCGTCAAGCTTGTCGTGGAATTGCACTGCATCAGTGAGTCTTAACTGGTTGCTCAGATTCTCCGCGGACAAATTGATGCCTTCGAACCTGAAAGAACCGTCGGATTACAATCCTGAATTGCAATGAATGACACTCACTGGTCGATGTCATTTCTCGCATCGAGAGCCTCCTTAGCACGTTTTGCTGCCAAATGAGCGTATATGACTGGAGCCGGCAGAGCAACTGACGATGTCGTGCGGCAGAAGTTGTAGGTCAGAACATGAGTGACAGTTTGCCAGAACGAGATCATCGGCGCCCAAGTGTCGTGAAGCACGTAGTAGTGGGTCGGGCGCGATGTTCCCATGATTCCGGGCTGGGAGGCGAGGAAGAAGTCAAAGTACTTTGTGCTCGTTACTTCGTTTTCAACCAAAGTTCCGGGCTTCACATTGAACTCATAACGACTGTCTCCATCTTCCTTGTTCATCGGGAAAAACTTTGTATGATGTCGTTTCGAGACGACGATATAGGTGAGCGTGGGAGCGGAATCGATTGACAGATCGCTGCACACTTCTTCAATCATTTTCTTTTCTTCGTAGAGGACCTTCTGGAAGTCTCCTTCGCTGACTCCGTCTCTATAGACAACGATGTGCGCCGGACGTTTGTTGGTGCGATCCATGAACTGTACTATACGAGCACGAACTTGGTCCTTCATCCACACGATCTGCTCTTCTCCGCACATCTGAAGGCGAGAAGAGGAACGAAACTGCGTGACGCTAGTGTCGATGTTTCCAACAACAGCAGCAACTGACAGATTTCTCACTGTCATTTCAGGAGCTGGATAGCCCGGCTTGACTCTATACCGATCCTCGGCTGCCGGATGGCTCACGTCGATACCAAGCACTAGAGTCGGCGCGTCCGGATGAGAAAGCAGCTTCCACGGCTTGTGCTTGTCGTTCCGTTCGATGATCCGGTGGTTGACTCCAATTTTCCCAATGATCTTCTCTACAATGTGACATGTCAGCTCGCACGTTTTGCGATCAGGCTGAAAAAATAAAGAATTGTTAGAGACAGCACCCGACAAATGCTTAATGGATCATACCAGGATTGAATTGAAGTTGTTGATCAGCATTCCCTGAGTGATGAGTCCTTGACGGTTGTCACAGAGATGCTTCATCATGTCTGAAAGCGGAAATCATAAACTGAGACACTACTACTACTCGTTGACTCACTGTACTCATTGTAGTGACCGGACCGTTGAGCTTCAGAAAGGCTTTGTTTATACAGTGAGCATCTGACAGTGAAGAGGAGGAAGACGACCGGGATGGTGTGGAACTCCTCATTGCCATGGTTGTAGTTGGTGTCGACGTAGTCGCGTAGTCTGACAAAATACTTCTCAAGATCGCCGGGCTGGTCTTTCCCCTGTCGGTAGTATTGACAATCGAGAGTTTCCGGCAAGTTCGTATCTGGCATTTTCACGATCGGAACACCGCATTCCTCGATCGTCGACAAGATACAATTGTAGGACATCCTGCAATAGAAAGTCTTGGAAGAAGTTCTAAAAGAAAAATTGACTCACGTGTTGGGCTCGATCTTCCTTCCTCCTTGCGACGAGGCCGACTCAATAACCAGGATTGATCCAACAATTCTCTTCTTTTTCGTGGAATTCGGAACATACAGCGACTCCTCGACGACGGTGCGGACCTCATCACACCGTACCGCATCCCACTCTCCCAAGTTGTCAGCGTCGAAAAACGTGCTGTTTCCGTATTTCAGAGTAGGAGCTGGCAGTATGGTGGCTTTAGCGGTGATCATATCCTTGTTGATCGTCAGGTTTCCTCCTTTCATGTAGGCGTCATTGTTGTCGATCATCGGAGGCGCTCCAGCGAGACCTTTCTGACTGATGATGTGCTGGAGGAGCATCTGACGCTGCTCCGGAGTGTAGGCCGTCGCTCGAATCATTTCCGCCTTCAGTTCATCACAGGCATTTCCGTCATACCTAACCGCCTCGGAAAGATAACTTACTGTTTCCATGGGAAACAGTACCACGCAGTCCGGACGGTTTTTTGGCGGCTTCTTCATCAAACACGGCAGGTTCGGGTATAGTAGCCGAATCCCGTACTGCTCGAGGTAGTGCTCAGCAACCGTGATCATCCGAGTCTCTCCATTTGGGTATACTTTGTTGAATCGTTCTTCCACGGGAGATCCGCCGAGATCGAAGAACTTGAAAGATTTTGGTTGTATACTTCTTACGGCTTCGTTCCTCAACGCTTCAGGAGTAGCGAAGAATCCCGTCAGACTGTAGAGAAGTGACATGTTTCTGAGAATCGATGCCATTGTCTTCTTTGTTTCGTCGGTGGGATGGGCGTTCCGGATGAATTGGTCGTAGTTTTCTTCGAATTCCTCGTCTTCGATGACTTGATTGTCGATCAGCTCGACGAACAGACGCACGAGCGGGTATCCGGGACGTGTGAAGAGCGTGTGGCACACTGAAATCAAGTAAATGTCTGGAAGTAAAAGCAAAAGTATTACCGTCAAAGCAGGCGGTGACTCCGGCTCGAAGATTCAGTCGGACTGCCATCGAGACGCCGACTCGCGCATCCGTTCCCCACTTGAAGTGCTTCCAGAGATCGACTCCCTCGAGCTCGGCTTCCTTCGCATCGTCCTGGAGGAGGATGGTGAGCTTTTTGAAGACTTTGAAGTGCGATTCGCTGAAATTTAACATTAGTATTTCGATTTAAAAAAAACTGTATAAACATACTTTCGACGAATGCGAGCCGTGGCGATGGCGTCGATGATGGTGCTCATAACTTGATCGCTCTGCTCCTCCTTCACGTCCATTCCAATGTAGGCGGGACCCACGTACTTCCAGTGAAGCGCGGCCTGAGGGGCACGCCAGCCTTGGCCTTCTCGCAGAGTCAGTGTTCCAGTGACATCCTTGAGCGGGAAGTTCTTCAAAGTCCACAACTGGTTGACATCGTTGAAGATCATTTGGGAGACGTTGGGAAATTTCGAAGAGTTCGCTCTCACGATCTTCCAGAACCATGGAGCTGCTTCCTCGCGCTTGATAAGTTTCTTTTGATTGAGCCAGATCTCAATGTCGTACAAGTTGAGCACGATGGTTTCCTCCGGAAGAATGACGCGAGCATGGTTGGTGTAAACGTCGATCTTCTTTCCGAGCTTCAGCTTGTCTTGCACCATCTCATGCGGACGATTCGCGAACTTTTGGTCGTTGTACGGAAGATCCCGTTTCTCGATGGGAGCTTTTTTGTCTTGGAACGGCTGGACGGTTGGTGCGTCCGGTCTTTTTCCGTTCGTCAACACACGGCCGTTGTTTCTTCCCAGTGGGTTCGAAACGTACATGTTCCCGCGATTACGGTCTTGTTGACGACTGTGACTGCCGCTTCCTCCATGGTGATTTTCTTGTCCGTCACCGCCATATCGACGCTCGTTTCCGGAGCTGCTTTGGTTCCGTCGATCTCGGTTGCGGTCGTTGTTTCGACCGTTGTCCTGGTAGTTGTTGTTCCGATTGCTCATCTCGAACCTGAAAGTAGTGAATGAGTGCAGGACCAAAAAAGAAATCAATGAAACAATCCGAGGGGCCGAGCAAACGAGAAAGCGTCTTTGAAGGAGACACTGCAGAGCTTAAGAAGATGGATAGGATGAGATGAAATCAAGCAATTATTACAACTGAATCAAAACATCGATGAAAGGACACTGAATGCGACCCCGGCTGACCGCGTTGCATGACCGCAACGCACAGTGCGCGCTATTACGCCACCCCAGGAGGAGACTGCTGCAGCGGGGGCAGCAAACAACAAGGCGTCCTAGATATAGGGCTATCGATTATAAACTTGAAAGATCTATCGATTATAAACGCAAAAGAGGCAGATCGGAACAGAACCAAAACTTCAATAGAAGAAGCGAAAGCTATCGAATGTGGGCAGTGTTTGTTTGGTAGCGTTCTGTTGTTGGCGGGAGAACACAAGACTGCTGCCTTCACAGTTTTTCACAGTCTCCGGTGACCCCGTCTGACCGCGCCGCACGACCGCGTCGCTTGATCGGAACGCACTGTGCGCTCAGTTTCATGACCTCCACAGCGATCCCTAGAAGATACGCAGAGATGCAGAAAAAAACGAGGGGGGGGGGGGGGGGGGCGCTTCTGAAGATGTGGCAGCGAGGAACAAAATTTGTGTGTGCTCAAATGCTCAAATGCAAAAGCTCAAATGCGACAAAATTACAAAAAAAAATTACGGAAATCAATATAAAAACTAATTTCGAACTAATTAGTAATTTTCTCGGTTTGCGGAGAACCCAAAAAAGCACGAAAATTAATTTTTGTAAAAAAAAATTCCAAATTATTCAGTAACTTTCCAGTTCCGCAGGATTGAAAAAAATCACGGAAAATTATTTGTTTAAATAAGTTTGAACTGTTTGGTAATTTTCCAATTCCGCGGATTCACCAAAAAAACACGGAAGTCAGTTTTCGAAAATTATTTTTTTTTAGTAATTTACTAACGCCGTGGAATTATTACAAAATTACGGAAATCAATATAAAAAATTATTTCGAAATGTTTAGTAATTTTCCAATTTTGCGGAATTTCCAATAAAAAATTACGGAAATCGATTTTAAAAAGTAATTTAGAATTGATTTTTAATTTTCCAATTCCGTAAAGGAAATAGAACAGAGGTTGCAATTTCTGAAGCGTCGATGGAAGGAGCGAAAGTGATCTTCGTCTTTTTGCAGGATCACATTTCTGACGGAAGACAAGAAATAGAACCGTAGGCAAAAGCAGAACGGTAAACAAGCAGGCAACGCAACTGAAGCGAGTCTTCAATGAAACAGTGCTGAATGCGACCCCGGCTGACCGCGTTGCATGACCGCAACGCACTGTGCACGACATTACACCACCCCAGGAGGAGGCTGCTGCAGCTGTGCCAGTAAAGAACAAGACGTCCTAGACAAAAAGTTATTGATTATAATAAACGGAATAAAACAGAGACCGGAACAGTACCGAAACATCGATGAAAGAAGCCAAAGCAAAAGAATGTGGGCAGTGCGTATATTTTGGGGAGCGTTCTGTTGTTGGCGCGAGAACACAAGACTGATGCCTTCTTAATTTTTCACACTCGCCGGTGACCCCGTCTGACCGCGCCGCCCGACCGCGTCGCTTGAATACTGTGCGCGCAGTTTCACCACCGCCACATCGATTCCAAGAAGATACGCCGAGATGCAGAGACGTGTGTGTGTGTCTCTGTTGGTTTACTTCTGATCGCTCACGTGATCACAGCGTAGTGAAGATTGTGAGTTCTTTAACCACAATTTAGACGGAAGACAATACGTTGAACTGCTGCCGAAAGCAAAACAAATTTCGATATATCTAGTAAAGCTCAACTGCGACAAAATTACCGGAAAAAATTACTTTTATGAAGAATATTGAATTGTTTAGTAATTTTACAATTCCGCGGAACTACAAAAAAACGGTTAATTTTTTGCAAATAAAATTCTAAATTTTACGAAATTAAGTTGTTTTTTATTTTTGGAACCTAAAATTCTTGATTTTCTAACTAAAGTAGATTTTTATTTTTGAAAAATGAAATTTCTAATTTTCTAAAAATTATTTTTTTTGAAAAATTAAATTCTTGATTTTCTAAAAAAAGTAGATTTTAATTTTTGAAAAATTAAATTCTCGATTTTCTAAAAAATAAGTAGATTTTTAATTTCGAAAAATGAAACTTCTAATTTTCTGAAATTTCTTTTTTTTTTGAAAAATTAAATTCTCGATTTTCTAAAAAATAAGCGTTTTTTTTTTATTTTTGAAAAACTAAACTCTAAATTTTACAAAAATAAATTGTTTTTTACTTTTTGAAAAATAAAATTCTGGATTTTCTAAAAAAGGTAGATTTTTATTTTTGAAAAATAAAATTCTTGATTTTCTAAAAAAGTAGATTTTTATTTTTGAAAAATGAAATTTCTAATTTTCTAAAAATTATCTTTTTGAAAAAATTAAATTCTTGATTTTCTAAAAAAAGTAGATTTTAATTTTTGAAAAATAAAATTCTTGATTTTCTAAAAATAAATAGATTTTTGATTTCGAAAAAAAATTTCTAATTTTCTGAAATTTCTTTTTTTTTTGAAAAATAAAATTCTTGATTTTCTAAAAAAAATAGGTTTTTATTTTTGAAAAATGAAATTTCTAATTTTCTAAAAATTATCTTTTTGGAAAAATGGAATTCTCGATTTTCTAAAAAATAAGCTTTTTTTATTTTTGAAAAACTAACTTCTAAATTTTACAAAAAAAAGTGTTTTTTACTTTTTGAAAAATAAAATTCCGGATTTTCTAAAAATAAATAGATTTTTATTTTTGAAAAAAAAATTTCTAATTTTCTGAAATTTCTTTTTTTTTGAAAAATTAAATTTTTGATTTTCTAAAAAATCTTAAAAAAAATAGGTTTTTATTTTTGAAAAATGAAATTTCTAATTTTCTAAAAATTATCTTTTTGGAAAAATGGAATTCTCGATTTTCTAAAAAATAAGCTTTTTTTCATTTTTGAAAAACTAACTTCTAAATTTTACAAAAAAAAGTGTTTTTTACTTTTTGAAAAATAAAATTCCGGATTTTCTAAAAATAAATAGATTTTTATTTTTGAAAAAAAAATTTCTAATTTTCTGAAATTTCTTTTTTTTTTGAAAAATTAAATTTTTGATTTTCTAAAAAAAGTAGATTTTAATTTTTGAAAAATACAATTCTTGATTTTCTAAAAAAGTAGATTTTTATTTTTGAAAAATAAAATTTCTAATTTTCTAAAAAAAGTAGATTTTTATTTTTGAAAAATAAAATTTCTAATTTTCTAAAAAAAGTAGATTTTAATTTTTGAAAAATAAAATTCTTGATTTTCTAAAAAAAGTAGATTTTTTTTTTTTGAAAAATAAAATTCTTGATTTTCTAAAAAAGTAGATTTTTATTTTTGAAAAATAAAATTCTTGATTTTCTAAAAAAGTAGATTTTAATTTTTGAAAAATAAAATTCTTGATTTTTCAAAATAGTAGATTTTTATTTTTGAAAAATAAAATTCTTGATTTTCTAAAAAAGTAGATTTTAATTTTTGAAAAATAAAATTCTTGATTTTCTAAAAAAGTAGATTTTTATTTTTGAAAAATAAAATTCTTGATTTTCTAAAAATAAATAGATTTTTATTTTTGAAAAAAAAATTCTAATTTTCTGAAATTTCTTTTTTTTTGAAAAATTAAATTTTTGATTTTCTAAAAAATCTAAAAAAAATAGGTTTTTATTTTTGAAAAATGAAATTTCTAATTTTCTAAAAATTATCTTTTTGGAAAAATGGAATTCTCGATTTTCTAAAAAATAAGCTTTTTTTATTTTTGAAAAACTAACTTCTAAATTTTACAAAAAAAAAGTGTTTTTTACTTTTTGAAAAATAAAATTCTGGATTTTCTAAAAATAAATAGATATTTATTTTTGAAAAATGAAATTTCTAATTTTCTAAAAATTATCTTTTTGGAAAAATGGAATTCTCGATTTTCTAAAAAATAAGCTTTTTTTTATTTTTGAAAAACTAACTTCTAAATTTTACAAAAAAAAGTGTTTTTTACTTTTTGAAAAATAAAATTCCGGATTTTCTAAAAATAAATAGATTTTTATTTTTGAAAAAAAAATTTCTAATTTTCTGAAATTTCTTTTTTTTTGAAAAATTAAATTTTTGATTTTCTAAAAAATCTAAAAAAGGTAGATTTTTATTTTTGAAAAATAAAATTCTTGATTTTCTAAAAAAGTAGATTTTTATTTTTGAAAAATAAAATTTCTAATTTTTTAAAAATAAGTAGATTTTAATTTTTGAAAAATAAAATTCTTGATTTTCTAAAAAAAATAGATTTTTATTTTTGAAAAATAAAATTCTTGATTTTCTAAAAAAGTAGATTTTTATTTTTGAAAAATAAAATTTCTAATTTTCTAAAAAAAGTAGATTTTAATTTTTGAAAAATAAAATTCTTAATTTTCTAAAAAAAATAGGTTTTTGTTTTTGAAAAATAAAATTCTTGATTTTCAAAAAAAGTAAATTTTTATTTTTAAAAAATAAAATTTCTAATTTTCTGAAAATAATTTTTTTTTACTTTTTGAAAAATAAAATTTCTAATTTTCTGAAAATAATTTTTTTTTACTTTTTGAAAAATAAAATCCTAGATTTTCTAAAAAATAAGTAGATTTTCATTTTTGAAAAATGGAATTCTCGATTTTCTAAAAAAAAGTAGATTTTTATTTTTGAAAAATGAAATTTCTAATTTTCTAAAAATTATTTTTTTTGAAAAATTAAATTCTTGATTTTCTAAAAAAAGTAGATTTTAATTTTTGAAAAATTAAATTCTCGATTTTCTAAAAAATAAGTAGATTTTTAATTTCGAAAAATGAAACTTCTAATTTTCTGAAATTTCTTTTTTTTTGAAAAATTAAATTCTCGATTTTCTAAAAAATAAGCGTTTTTTTTATTTTTGAAAAACTAAACTCTAAATTTTACAAAAATAAATTGTTTTTTACTTTTTGAAAAATTAAATTCTTGATTTTCTAAAAAAGGTAGATTTTTATTTTTGAAAAATAAAATTCTTGATTTTCTAAAAAAGTAGATTTTTATTTTTGAAAAATAAAATTTCTAATTTTTTAAAAATAAGTAGATTTTAATTTTTGAAAAATAAAATTCTTGATTTTCTAAAAAAAATAGATTTTTATTTTTGAAAAATAAAATTCTTGATTTTCTAAAAAAGTAGATTTTTATTTTTGAAAAATAAAATTTCTAATTTTCTAAAAAAAGTAGATTTTAATTTTTGAAAAATAAAATTCTTAATTTTCTAAAAAAAAATAGGTTTTTGTTTTTGAAAAATAAAATTCTTGATTTTCAAAAAAAGTAAATTTTTATTTTTAAAAAATAAAATTTCTAATTTTCTGAAAATAATTTTTTTTTACTTTTTGAAAAATAAAATTTCTAATTTTCTGAAAATAATTTTTTTTTACTTTTTGAAAAATAAAATCCTAGATTTTCTAAAAAATAAGTAGATTTTCATTTTTGAAAAATGGAATTCTCGATTTTCTAAAAAAAAGTAGATTTTTATTTTTGAAAAATGAAATTTCTAATTTTCTAAAAATTATTTTTTTTGAAAAATTAAATTCTTGATTTTCTAAAAAAAGTAGATTTTAATTTTTGAAAAATTAAATTCTCGATTTTCTAAAAAATAAGTAGATTTTTAATTTCGAAAAATGAAACTTCTAATTTTCTGAAATTTCTTTTTTTTTGAAAAATTAAATTCTCGATTTTCTAAAAAATAAGCGTTTTTTTTATTTTTGAAAAACTAAACTCTAAATTTTACAAAAATAAATTGTTTTTTAATTTTTGAAAAATAAAATTCTTGATTTTCTAAAAAAAATAGATTTTTATTTTTGAAAAATAAAATTCTTGATTTTCTAAAAAAGTAGATTTTTATTTTTGAAAAATAAAATTTCTAATTTTCTAAAAAAAGTAGATTTTAATTTTTGAAAAATAAAATTCTTAATTTTCTAAAAAAAAATAGGTTTTTGTTTTTGAAAAATAAAATTCTTGATTTTCAAAAAAAGTAAATTTTTATTTTTAAAAAATAAAATTTCTAATTTTCTGAAAATAATTTTTTTTTTACTTTTTGAAAAATAAAATTTCTAATTTTCTGAAAATAATTTTTTTTTACCTTTTGAAAAATAAAATCCTAGATTTTCTAAAAAATAAGTAGATTTTCATTTTCGAATTGTTCAGTAATTTTCTGATTTTGTGGCAGTACCAAAAAATACTGGAAAAAATGTTAAAACGATTCCGACCTATTTAGTGATTTTCCATTGTTGCGGAATTTCCAAAAAAAAATACTCACATTTCTGACGGAAGACAGGACATAGAACCGTATTCAAAAGCAGAACAATAAACAATCCGACGAAAAGCGGGATTCCACTCAACTCTATCCCCCGCCGGACTAGCACGGATCTCTTTCCAGGTGAACTTGTGCTGGAGAAGACCTTGCAGAGCTTCAGAATATGGATGGAATAAGAGGGTGAGACCAAGCAAACAATGCAACTGAAGAAAACGTCAATGAAACAACGCTGAATGTGACCCTGGCCGCACTGTGCACGCTATTACACCACCCCAGGGGGAGGCTGCTGCCAGCAAAGAACAAGACGTCCCAGACGAAGAGCTATCGATTATAAACGCGAAAAAGCTATTATGTACGGAATGAAACAAAGATGGGAACAGAAACGAAACGTCGATGGAAGCAAAGATTGAAACAAAGAAAAGACCCTGAGAGAAGGCGAGATGAATGAGTGATGAAGGTGGCCCGGAAGAGAAACGGATCGAAACAGAGGTTGAAACAGATCCAAAACGTCGATAGAAGAAGCAAAAGCGATCAATTGTGGGCAGTGTGTGTGTATTTTGGGGAGAGACTGATGCCTTCTCAATTTTTCACACTCGCCGGTGACCCCGTCTGACCGCGCCGCCCGACCGCGTCGCTTGATCAATATGCGCACAGTTTCACCACCCCCACATCGATCCCAAGAAGATACGCAGAGATGCAGAGACGTGTGTGTGTGTCTCTGTGTGTTTACTTCTGATCGCTCACATGGTCACAGCGTAGTGAAGATTGTGAGTTGTTAAATTTAAATTCTTGTGAGTTGTTAAATTATAATTCAGACGGAAGACAACACGGTGAACAGTTGCCGAAAGCGAAACAAACTTCAATTAATTAGTAAAGCTCAAATGAGACAAAATTACCAAAAAAAATCCAGAAAATGTTTAGAATGAGTTAGTGAATAGTGCTTTGACGTCGAGCGCCCTTCACCTGACGAAGGAACAACTGTTTCATGTGGGAGAGTGGAAAAAGGAACAGTTTGTTATCCCATCTGCAACAGCTGTTTCTTTCCACTTTTTGTATCAGGAAAAAATTACAAAAATTAAAATAAACAAAAAAACCAAATACTTTAAGACCCCAACCAAATACAAATTTTTTTGTCAATTTTTTTTTAATTCGAAAAAAAAATTTTCGAAATTATTTTGAAAAAATTACCAACCACTTACCTTTCTGCAGTTTCTTTAGCCGTCCGCCTCGCTGTCCCATGAGCGGCCCTCCTCGCTGTCTCTTCATCCGTCCTCTTTGCTGTTTCTTTTACCGTTCAGTTCAGTTCATTTTAGTTCAGTTCAGTTGATATTTTTTTTCGCAAAGTTCTAAAAAAATTACCGAACAATGTTTTTTGCTAATTTCCAAAAAATGACAAAAACTAAAATAAACAAAAAAACGAAATACTTTGCGAATCCAACACTAAACAATTTTTTTGGTCAATTTTTTCGGAAATTATTTTGAAAAAATTACCAACCACTTTCCTTTTTGCAGTCTCTTCAGCCGTGCGCCTCGCTGTCTCTTCATCCGTCCTCCTCGCTGTCCTTTCATCCGTCCTCTTTGCTGTTTCTTTTTCCGTTCAGTTCAGTTAATAGTTTTTTTGCAAAACTCTAAAAAAAATTACCAAACAATGTTTTTTCGCAAATTTTCAAAAATGGAAAACTAGCCGATTTTTTTCAGAAAAATCAGAAAAAAAACTTATAAAGTTTGTTTTCAAATTTCCAAAAAATTACGAAAAATTAAAATTAACTAAAAAAACAAAATACTTTAAGAATCCAACGATAAACAAATTTTTTTTGTCACTTTTTTTGGAAATTCGAAAAAACAGTTTGGAAATTATTTTGAAGAAATTACCAACCACTCACCTTTTTGCAGTCTTTTCAGCCGTCCGCCTCGCTGTCCCATGAGAGGTCCTCCTCGCTGTCCTTTCATCCGTCCTCTTTTCTGTTTCTTTTACCGTTCAGTTCAGTTCATTTTAGTTCAGTTCAGTTCATTTTAGTTCAGTTCAGTTAATAATTTTTTTTTGCAAAGTTCTAAAAAAAATTACCAAACAATGTTTTTTGCAAATTTTCAAAAATGGAAAATTAGCCGATTTTTTTCAGAAAAATCAGAAAAAAAAACTTATGAAGTTTGTTTTCAAACTTCCAAAAATTACGAAAAATTAAATTTAACAAAAAAAACGAAATACTTTGAGAATCCAACAATAAACAAATTTCTTTGTCAATTTTTTTTTGAAATTCGAAAATAAACTTCGGAAATTATTTTGAAAAAATTACCAACCACTTACTTTTTTGCAGTCTTTTTAGTTGTCCCCCTCGCTGTCCCATGAGAGGTCCTCCTCGCTGTCCTTTCATCCGTCCTCTTTTCTGTTTCTTTTACCGTTCAGTTCAGTTCATTTTAGTTCAGTTCAGTTAATAATTTTTTTCGCAAAGTTTTAAAAAAATTACCAAACAATGTTTTTTGCAAATTTCCAAAAAATTACGAAAAATTAAAATAAACAAAAAAAAACGAAATACTTTGCGAATCCAACACTAAACAATTTTTTTGGTCAATTTTTTCGGAAATTATTTTGAAAAAATTACCAACCACTTTCCTTTTTTCAGTCTCTTCAGCCGTCCGCCTCGCTGTCCCATGAGAGGTCCTCCTCGCTGTCCTTTCATCCGTCCTCTTTGCTGTTTCTTTTTCCGTTCAGTTCAGTTAATAGTTTTTTTGCAAAGTTCTAAAAAAAATTACCAAACAATGTTTTTTCGCAAATTTTCAAAAATGGAAAACTAGCCGATTTTTTTCAGAAAAATCAGAAAAAAAGCTTATAAAGTTTGTTTTCAAATTTCCAAAAAATTACGAAAAATTAAAATTAACTAAAAAAACAAAATACTTTAAGAATCCAACGATAAACAAATTTTTTTTGTCAATTTTTTTTGGAAATTCGAAAAAACAGTTTGGAAATTATTTTGAAGAAATTACCAACCACTCACCTTTTTGCAGTCTTTTCAGCCGTCCGCCTCGCTGTCCCATGAGAGGTCCTCCTCGCTGTCCTTTCATCCGTCCTCTTTTCTGTTTCTTTTACCGTTCAGTTCAGTTCATTTTAGTTCAGTTCAGTTAATAATTTTTTTTTGCAAAGTTGTAAAAAAAAATTACCAAACAATTTTTTTTGCAAATTTTCAAAAATGGAAAATTAGCCGATTTTTTTCAGAAAAATCAGAAAAAAAAACTTATGAAGTTTGTTTTCAAATTTCCAAAAATTACGAAAAATTAAATTTAACAAAAAAAACGAAATACTTTGAGAATCCAACAATAAACAAATTTCTTTGTCAATTTTTTTTTGAAATTCGAAAATAAACTTCGGAAATTATTTTGAAAAAATTACCAATCACTTACTTTTTTGCAGTCTTTTTAGTTGTCCGCCTCGCTGTCCCATGAGCGGTCCTCCTCGCCGTCTCTTCATCCGTCCTCCTCGCTGTCTCTTCATCCTCCCTCCTCGCTGTCCTTTGATCCGTCCTCTTTGCTGTTTCTTTTTCCGTTCAGTTCAGTTCATTTTAGTTCAGTTCAGTTAATAATTTTTTTTTGCAAAGTTGTAAAAAAAAATTACCAAACAATTTTTTTGCAAATTTCCAAAAAATTACAAAAAATTAAAATTAACAAAAAAAAACAAAATACTTTGCGAATCCAACAATAAACAAATTTTTTTGTCAGTTTTTTTCTAATTCGAAAAAAAAGTTCGGAAATTATTTTGAAAAAATTACCAACCACTTTCTTTTTTGCAGTCTCTTCAGCCGTCCGCCTCGCTGTCCCATGAGCGGTCCTCCTCGCTGTCTCTTCATCCGTCCTCTTTGCTGTTTCTTTTTCCGTTCAGTTCCGTTAATATTTTTTTTGCAAAACTCTAAAAAAAATTACCAAACAAAGTTTTTTGCAAATTTTCAAAAATGGAAAATTAGCCGATTTTTTTCAGAAAAATCAGACAAAAAGCTTATAAAGTTTGTTTTCAAATTTTCAAAAAATTACGAAAAATTAAAATGAACAAAAAAAAAACGAAACACTTTGCGAATCCAACACTAAACAATTTTTTTGGTCAATTTTTTCGGAAATTATTCTGTAAAAATTACCAACCACTTTCCTTTTTGCTGTCACTTCAGCCGTCCGCCTCGCTGTCCCATGAGCGGTCCTCCTCGCTGTCTCTTCATCCGTCCTCTTTGCTGTTTCTTTTTCCGTTCAGTTCCGTTAATATTTTTTTTGCAAAACTCTAAAAAAAATTACCAAACAAAGTTTTTTGCAAATTTTCAAAAATGGAAAATTAGCCGATTTTTTTCAGAAAAATCAGACAAAAAACTTATGAAGTTTGTTTTCAAATTTCCAAAAAATGACAAAAATTAAAATAAACAGAAAAAAAACGAAATACTTTGCGAATCCAACACTAAACAATTTTTTTGGTCAATTTTTTCGGAAATTATTCTGTAAAAATTACCAACCACTTTCCTTTTTGCAGTCTCTTCAGCCGTCTGCCTCGCTGTCCCATGAGCGGCCTTCCTCGCTGTCTCTTCATCCGTCCTCCTTGCTGTCCTTTCATCCGTCCTCTTTGCTGTTTCTTTTTCCGTTCAGTTCAGTTCATTTTAGTTCAGTTCAGTTATTAATTTTTTTGCAAAGTTCTAAAAAAAATTACCAAACAATATTTTATGCAAATTTTCAAAAATGGAAAATTAGCCGATTTTTTTCAGAAAAATCAGAAAAAAAAACTTATGAAGTTTGTTTTAAAATTTCCAAAAAATTAAGGGACATCGAGGAGGACCGCAAAAGGGACCGCAAGGCGGACGGTTGAAGAGACTGCAAAAAGGTAAGTGGTTGATAATTTTTTCAAAATAATTTCCGAAAAAATTGACAGAAAAATTTGTTTATTGTTGGATTCTCAAAGTTCTTCGTTTTTTTGTTAATTTTAGTTTATTGTAATTTTTCGGAAGATTGAAAACAAACTTCATACGTTTTTTTTCTGATTTTTCTGAAAAAAATCGGCTAATTTTCCATTTTTGAAAATTTGCAAAAAACATTGTTTGGTAATTTGTTTTAGAACTTTGCAAAAAAACCTCTTTTTTTCTGGCTGCTCGGGCAATTGATAACCACCAGTTGTATAAGAAACATGAAATCTACCTATTTTCAGCTGTTTCATGCAGTGATAACCATCCTAGTTAATAGGAAACTAAAACCTACCTATTGCGGCCGTTTGCAACAGTGCTAACGGTCAGATATGACGGGAACTTGAAGTCTATTAATTCTGGCTGCCCGGGCAATTGATAACCACCAGTTTTATAAGAAACATGAAATCCACCTATTTTCAGCTGTTTCATGCATTGATAACCATCCTATATATTAGGAAACTAAAACCTACCTATTGCGGCCGTTTGCAACAGTGCTAACGGTCAGATATGACTGAAACTTGAAATCTATTTTTTCTGGCTGCTCGGGCAATTGATAACCACCAGTTGTAAAAGAAACATGAAATCTACCTATTTTCAGTTATTTAAACAATTGATAACCATCCTATATATTAGGAAACTAAAAACTTGCGCTGCATCTCCGTTTTCAGCGCCCTTAGTGTTTCTGCCAAAAGATTCTGCATGTCAGCCGTATGCGCCTCACCGCGAGGAGCGTTTTCTTGGTGTCCCATCGTCTTTGCGCAAGCTCGAGATCCTGATCGCCAATGTTGAGTCCTGGCAGTATCTTTATGGCTAGCAGAGAATGAATGGCGTATAGGTAGTTCGCTTTATATAAGCATTTAGTAGAGTAGGCCACGGTGCTCATGTCAATCGGGACCGTGACGGCACAACAATCATTTATTTCAAATCACCTATTGAAATGTTTTTCAAAAATCCGGTTCATTTTTCAAAAATCACGTCAGCATTTTTTATTTCAAACCACCAGTTGAAATATTTTTTTTTAAAATCTAGTTCATTCTTTAAAAAAAATACTTGAACATTAATTATTTCAAATCACCGATTCAAATTATTTTTAAAAATCCGATTCATATTCCGGAAAGCGGTGAAAAGAGGATAACTTGTCGGCATGTCCTAGAAAAGAAAAGTTTATTTACGATCCAACCGAAGAACATGGAGAAAAACGCAGGAAAGTAGTAGAAATGAGCGAAACACTAATCCGTACCGGCTTCCCTCTTGGTTTCAAATTTCAGTTAGGACTGACATGGGCAGTTCTAATAAGGTGATTATCAGATGAATTTTAGAGAATACGTATAAGCCCAGAGAAGCGTGAGAACCAAACATTTTGTCAGCAGAAGTTCCACGAGAACCAGAAGTCGTTGGAAGGTGGAAGTTACCCGATCTACGAAAGCGACTGTGGAAACAAGGCCCTGATCTTCGACCAGATGAAGAAGAAAGTGACAAAGGATGAGCCAATAGAAAGGTCGTCGACTTTTTTGCTAAAATGTGCTCCGCTCACTGCCAGAATCAAATTGAGGTTATTTTGTGTTACCAACAAAAAAGTTATTGTAAACTTTGTATTCGTATGGTTTTCGGGGAAAATACTGTCACAACGTTTGGCTTTCTGAAATAGCTGTTTTTTGAAATTAGTAACAACACGGAAGCTCCAAAAATGAGATTTGCAAAAATCATTCATTTTGCGCGTTTCCCAAAAATAACACACGTTTCTAAAATAGACATTTATTCAGGCTGGGTGGGAAAGTGAACTATCACTTTAAAATACAATAAACTATTCAGAAGGTCGTTGATTTGAACAGAATACGTTCCATGAGCACGCGCTCGATATTGAGATGGGGAAGGTTTTTACATACTACTGTCATAAAATGAACGCAAACAACACTCGGCAAGTGGAATCTTGAAGACATGCGTTCGAAAGAATAGGAGCCGGAGTCGAGGAGAGAGAAGGAGCGGTTGTGAAGGTTCGAAGCGGAAGGATGTCGCGCTGGAAACGGGAATCAGATTTTTTAACTTTCGTTTATGGTTTCATACGTTTTTTATGCGGCTCTATGAATTGGTTGTTCCGTTTCTTCTCCTTCGATCATATATCATTCTTTTCAACTTCTTCGGCTCAACTCGTTCGCCGGTAGTCGCGGCGATCACTTCAGCAATCTTTTTGAGCATCGCGGTGTCCAAGGGCTCTTCCGATTGAGAATATTTCTTGACAACTTCGTAAGCTTCATTTGACAGCCTCTCTCTCGACTTGTTCGAGTTTGTCCCGACATTCCCACGAAACTCGGTTATGAGCGTCAGCTCTTGTTGAGTCGGCTTGAGCGTCCCGTTCTTGAAGCTTCTCAACTTTTTAAAAGGGATACCTAAACATTGATTTGGTGACTAAAAACCTAGAAGGCAAATGAGTTACCAAGGGTCGAAGCCAGCTCTTTCTGCTGAACTTCTCCTTTTTTGAAAAACTCTTGCACATCTGCCGCTGACATTTATGGCTTCGGCCCGATTGGAGAAGACCTTGAGCTGAATCTGGACGAGAAAAGCGTTTATTCAAAGGTAGTTCAGTACAGAACTTACCGGGTGGCCTTTTGTTGCAGGTGTGGAAAGAGTGACGTAGTCGTCGAACGCCTGCTGCAGCACGTCGTGAGCAGATCTTTCGACGTCGACTCTCTTTGTCAGAATGTAGTCCTTCTGTGTTTCGAGAAGTCGCACAAACTTCTCGATGAAGTTGACGTGAAGACGAAAGTCACCTTTCGACTCCACCTTCAGTCCGTTCTTGGAACCTGAAATTAATTAAACATATTACTTTTGATTTCTATGTTTAGATAAAAGCAGGGTTTTGTCGCGGCGGCGCTGGCTTTTCGTTCAAAAAACATTCCCCCCCCCCCCCCCCCCCGATCCGCAATGTTCCGTGTAACCGTGCCTCTGCGGCACTGGCGGCACGCAGAGGCAAAAAATCGGTTGCGTTGAGATCAAGGGGGATAGGGGGCGGCCTCTCAACGAACGCGCACCTGCCAGGTCTGCTCGCATGTTTCCTCTGTTGAGATTCTCTTGTGATTTGACTGAAAAAAATTAGCGGAAAACCCCCAATAATCAAGAAAATGTTTTTATTAGGAAAAAACACGATTGCAAAACAATGATTTTGCAATTTGTGTTGATTTGATGAGTTGATTTTTTTTAAATAGAACGACTGTTGAGGGTACGTGGGTTCTATTACATTTGGAATCGAATGGCATAGACCTTTTTCCCCATTTTCTCATACAAAATCACAAGAGAATCTCAACAGAGGAAACATGCGAGCAGACCTGCCAGGGCTCATAGTGTCATTTGCTCGCTTTACTCTTTTTGACCCGAAGGCACGGTTACACGGAACATTACGGGTCAATTCTTACGCAATTAATGACTAACGCGCAGTCGAAATTTTGTAACGTCGAATATCTCAAGAAAGAATAACCGTGCTCGGAAAAAAAGGCTCCCCCTTCTACGACAACTGTTATATCTTGAAAAATGAGTGTTGCAAAGTTTTGACAACCGTATCTTTCCTAATCGTCTTAGGACCTCTTTTATTTTCTCGGTTCAGGACCAAAAAGTGCCAAAAATGACCGTTTCTACAGTAGGTGCCGTGATCCTACTGTAACGCCGACCAATAATATTATAAAGAAGAAACGCTTCAATCCGTAGAGCAATACAAAATATCGCACCAATCGGTTCAAAGGCTGGAGTTTTATTTCAGTTTTATCGCGAGACATACAGAACTACTCAAAGAGTATAGTAATAAAAATATAACAACTTTCAGGTCTCAAATGGTACTGGAACGGGTGGAGCAAGACTCGTTACAAGCGGTGTTCATTGAACGCAACGACGACTTGGTGGCTCGGCGGACTGCTTTCGAAACGCCGGAGTATCACATTGAGTTCGAGAAGGTCGCAATCTGCGTTACCTTAGTGCGTGTCGAAGTTCAACGCATTCCTATCTTATTAGACATCGGTAGAGACGAATTCGTGGATCTCAGTACCTCGCTGCTGCTCAACGCGGGAGGATTGCCGAAAACCTTCGGAAACTTGTCTCTGCCGACACTTTTTCGATGGCTTACCGCGCCGTTCAACTTTACGCAGAGACTCATCAAATCTACTCGACCCAGACCGGATACATCGGCGAGATGGGCTGGAAGCTGTTAACAGCCTTTGCCTGCCTCCAGAACACGACCAGAAGTGCGCCAACCCTCGTGCTAAAAACGTTTGAAACGTTGAGCCATTGGATATTGCCGGAGTCAATGATGTTGCGAAAGATCCCAACTACGCGGCGAGGATGGCACGATGGGACTGCGTGGAGTCCATCCAAAGCTGGCAGCGCCATTCCAATCATCACGCCAGTTTACCCGAAAGCACTCGCGACTCCGGACGTCTCGACAAATACGGTCAAGGTTTTGACGTACGAGTCCTTCGTTGCTGTCCAAACTTGCGAGGACGTGTTTGCGGGAAACGCATCTTGGGCGGAATTCTTCGAACCAAAAAACGAGTTTGACGGCTTCGAATTCGTTGGTTAGTTGCTGTCAATTGTTCCAATTCTTAATCAATCTATGTTTTCAGTGCTCGAACTTGCTTCACCCACCGATGAAATCCGCGCTTCTACCGAGCGAATGCTTTCAGCGCACCTCGTGGAGCTACTGCGGAAACTTGAAGACAATGCTTCTGTGGACGTCTTCAAGGCATTCAACAAGTCCTATGAACCGAGTCGTCCGGAAGCACTCACGGCCGAAAACTCCCGCAGAAGCGTCATGATCGTCGCAATGGTGCTGAGCTCGAACCGATCGCTCTGCGTTGACAAAGATGTCGAGAGCTTTGTCGGCAAGATGTAAACGAAATTCCGATCGCTGGAATGCCTAAAAAAAGTGAGTTTCATCTTACTGAGTAACTCATTTCGAAGGTTCTTTGCAACTGAATCGATTTTTTTTTCAGTGTCACATTGTCGATGAACACGATCTCGACAATTTCGTGTGCAACAGCAAGATCACTGCCGACAAGCAGAAAGAGGATCAACAAAGTACTGAGAGAGTTGGCTCACACAAGAAGACGCAAACGAGCACTGAATCACTGTCGGACGAGCCGATTCGCCCGCAACTTTCTCAGTACGTTGTCGAGTCAGAAGCCGTCTGGTTTGATCCTGAATTATTGATGGTATCTCCAATGGAGCGAAACGAAACGTTTACTGCCGACGAGCAGAAACCGGAATCGAGACAGAAGGACATTCCGACGTCAGCTGAACAGCGCGCAACCATGAGCGTTGAGGAAGCGAAGAAGTTTCTATAGAGAACTGAGATACAAGTGAAAGAGCTTTCGTCGTCAATCGGTTGGTCATTTTTCATTTTGGTTTGTAGTCTACAAACTAATTTTAGGTGTTCCGATCAAGAAGCTTTGTGCCTTCAAGAACGGAAGACTTTAGCAAAACAAGGAAGAGCTGACGCTGCTGACGAACTTTCGTGACAATGTCGGAACCACATTGGGAAAGAGGAGACAAAGATTGTCAAAAAGAATCATCGAATATCTCAAGGACAAAGTCGAACCAAATGAAACTTTCGACGCCAACCAGCTCCGGAAGATCGCCCCGGACATTGCCACCCGATTTGGCGAGCAGATGGATGTGAAAAAGATCAGACGGTGGCTCTATGACCACGAAAGAAGAAAGCGGTTCGGATGCCCGATCGACACTGTCAAAGAAAGGACAGGTAATTTACTCAATTTGTAGATACATCTGAACACCAAATCAATATTTCAGCTGAACGTGAAGAATTGGACAATCCAACGAATATGACTTTGGATACTGAGAGAGTTGGCTCACACAAGAAGACGACAACGAGCACTGAATCAGTGTCGGACGAGCCGATTCGCCCGCAACTCTCTCAGTACGCAGTCGAGTCAGAAGCCGCCTGGTTTGATCCGGAACATGTGATGCGATCTCCAAAGGAGCGAAACGACTTGAAGCAACATTTCCGGATGCGCACGTACATGAGTATGTTGCGCAAAACGCGCTCTTTGCTAGCCGAGAGAGGAGATCTGATCAATGCGATCGGAAACACTGGCGAAGAATTTGAAGAACTGAACACCTTCTACAACCGCTATGAAAGTCAAGTCTACAACCGATGTGAAAGTCATCGATCTCAACGGCTACAAAACAGCGTTAAACACCTGAAAAGACGTCCTTTTGAATCGGACATGAGAAGAAGACAAATTTGCTGATCGGAGGCATCATCAACGGAAGCATTGAATGGGAGCGAAGGAGGAATTACAATTTCCAACTAGCTCAACAAGCAGTTCAAAATTTTTTTTATGAAAGAAACAACGATGCTGAAAGAAGCTGGACAGATATCAAAACATGGAATCAATGTTGTAAGCTCTAAAGAAAACTAAACTAAACAATTCTTCCACTTTGCCTCTCGATAGGGAGGGAAGAGAAAGGGATTTTCACAAAAAAAAAAACATTTTAGGTGATATATCACAAACTACGACATTGCAGGTTCTTGTGAATGCCAAATCGAGAAAATGGCTGACGCCATTAAACGCATCGAGCACAATTTCAAGCGTCTCACAGAGAAGAGCCAAAAAAAAACACGGAAAGCAACACGGAAGTATCGGTTCTCCTCAGTGGTCATCACAGAAGCGATCACATTATCACTCCGATTTTTCCGAAAAGTCGCCAGGCGACGAGGAGTCCTACTAAGAAGGTATGCAAAAAATTGAAAAGATGTAGAATACTGAAAACATCACTTTCAGACGAATTTGCATTCGGAGCTCAAAAGGAAGTCTAACAGCAGAGGTGGATCGTCGGCCAAGTGTCCACGATATGATTACGCGGAGATGAAAAAAAGCTAAACTGCCGTTTTCAACATCGAGAGTGGCAAAGAGAAGCTTCCGGATCCTGATCACTGTGTCCACACGGAGGCGATCGTTCAGAATGATATCGTCGAAGACGCTTTGGTAAGCCACTGACTCTCAAGCATCATGATTTCCCGCAATACGTATAACCGACAAACAAACGGATGATTTTCAGATTGCATGTGCAATGAAAATGGAACCCGAAAAATGCGACAAATGCGACGAATCCGAGCAATCCTCAGAATGGGAGGACTTCAGTGACTTCGATGAATACAAGAAACCCCAAGGACGTCGAGATCACTTCTGTCTACTACCGTCGCTTTCTACAGAGACTAACCCATAACTTCACTTATTATCAAGAATAGTCTGTGTTTCCAATTGTTTTTCATTGTTCTATAACCAGAAAACTGAATAAAGAGACTCATAAAACAAAGTTGAACACCTCCTTCTTCCGAAACTTTTACAGATTAAAAAATTCTTGAACATTAGTTTTTTTGAATCACCTATTCAAATATTTTTTAAAAATATCAGTTTATTTTTAAAAAACACGTGAACATTGTTCATTTCAAATGACCTATTCAAATATTTTTCAAAAACCAGTTCATTTTTTAAAAGATACGTGAACATTGTTTATTTCAAATCATCTTTTCAAATAATTTTTAAAAACCCAGTTTATTTTTTAAAAAACACTTGAGCATTAATTAGTTCAAGTCACCTGTTCAAATAATTTTAAAAAAAACCCAATTTATTTTTTAAAAAACACTTGAACATTAATTATTTCAAATCTTCAGTTCAAATAATTTTTTAAATATCAGTTCATTTAAAAAAAAGTAGTTGAACATTATTTATTTGAAATCATCTGTTCAACTATTTTTTTTTTAATCCAGTTCAAATTTTAAAAAAACACGTGAACATTGTTTATTTCAAATCATCAATTCAAATATATTTCAAAAAACCGATTCATTTTTTAAAATTTTCTTGAACATTAGTTTTCTCGAATCACCTATTCAAATCATTTTTCAAAATCCAGTTTATTTCTTTAAAAAATACTCATTTTTATCTCACGAAAAATTCACAAAAATCTAGAAATGTAAATTTGATTTTACAAAAAATTCAGAATTAACTAGAAATGTAATTCAGAAAAAAATTGTAGACAGGAGAGCGGCGAGGACCGTAGACGAGACTGCGACGAGGACCGTGGACGAGACTGCGACGAGGACCGTGGACGAGACTGCGACGAGGACCGTGGACGAGACTGCGACGAGGACCGTGGACGAGACTGCGACGAGAACGGTAGACGAAACTGCGACGAGGACCGTGGACGAGACAGCGGCGAGGAAAAACAGCTGCCGCTAGACGTGCGCACACACATACACACCCACTTCTGTGAGTGTGTCCCCCCGTCTACCTCCCGTTGGGCAGCTGCACGGCCAGAAAGTCAATAAAGAAAGGAGAACATTGCGAAGAGGACAGTGAGAGAGTGTGGCGAATTTGAGGAGAGACCCCCCTACGGGAGGAGAGTGTACAATAGAGCGCGTTTGAATTTTTTTTTCCCGGTCTAGATGAGGGCTCTTTTTTAAATGGATCCGATAGACAAGACTAGATGAAACATGTTCGTGCCGGTTTCATTCCAGTTTTCCAGTTCCAGACAAAATTACAGCCCATTTGGGGCAGTTTCAGACAAACTGCACTTATTCAGAGCATCTAAGTGAAATGAGGGCTCTTTTTGGAATGGGTCCGATAGATAAGACTAGATGAAGCATGTTCGTGTCGGTTTTGTTCTAGTTTCCCCATTCCAGACAAAATTACAGCCCATTTGAGGCAGTTTCAGATTAATCTCATTTAATCAGAGCTCCTGAGTGAAATGAGGGCTCTTTTTGGGATGGAACCGATAGATAAGACTAGATGAAACATTTTCGTGCCGGTTTTGTTCTAGTTTCCCCGTTCCAGACAAAATTACAGCCCATTTGAGGCAGTTTCAGATAAATCTCATTTAATGAGAGCTCCTGAGTGAAATGAGGGATCTTTTTGCATTTAAATGAGCAAAAACAAGAAGCTGAGTCAGCAATGAATTTTTATTGATTTTTATCAAATTAACGCTGATTCTCGCGCATTTCCAATTATTGCATTTCTATATTCTCCATCATATCCATAGTGAGAACTCGGCGATCCTTTGTTCTGAGCGTCGTTTGCACCAATCTTAGCGCGCCTTCTCCGCTACCTCGAAAATTGAGCACCGCCTTTGTCGTTCGCCTTGATGTTTAGTGTCGCGAAGACGACTCCGATGGTCTTCGAGCGGATCTCCAGGAACCTGGCGGGCCTGTCCTTATTGGTCGACTCATTCATCACACCGTCCGGAGACTCGAACCGAGTGGTCAGCTTGACCACCATTCTTTGGTTCAGATCGGTTTCCAGCTGCAGTCCGCAAAGGTTATCATAGCGCGAACGTTCAGACCGTCTCACAAACGACTCGTGCTCTTTATGGGCCTTCCACGCCACTGCCTTGAATTCGAGCAGCACATTCTCCAACGGCCCGCTTCCGGTCGCGTTTAATTCCATAGTGTCGATGATGACAGACGAAGAGCTTATCTCTGCAAAAATCAGTAATTATCCGATGTCAGTTGTTAGGTTAAAAAATCGAAAGCGATTTTTTTGCAAATTTTCAGAAATGGAATTTTAGTCGATTTTTTTCAGAAAAATCAGAAAAACAAAAACATACGAAACTATTTTTCTAATTTCCAAAAATTAAAAAAAAATTTGAATTAACAAAAAATACGAAACTTATAAGAATCCAGTAATAAACCAAATTTTTTGTCAATTTTTTTTTGAAATTCGCAAAAGATTCGGAAATTAGTTTGAGAATTTTTTCTTTCGTCGGAAGGTGAAGGTCACTTCTCCACCACCCCCATACCTCCCCTTAAGCAGCTTCACAGCCAAAAAGTCAATAAAGAAAGGATACCATTTTTTAAATAAGCTCAACTTTAAAAATAAATTTTTTGTAAAAAAAATTCTTTTAAAAATTAATTTGGTGATTTTTTGTTAAAAATTCAAATCGGGGTTTTTTTCTAACATTCAAACAAAGTAAAAAAAATTTTTTTTTAGAAACATCGGAATAATTTTTAAGTGATTTTTTTTAAATATCCGTCGAATTAACTACAATTTGAGCGATTGACTTTAATTTCGAATAACTTTTTTTAGTGCTAAAAAATCAAAAATTCAAAAAAAAAAATTGAAAATACTAAAATTGCAAGAGAAAATATAAAACCGGATAGAAAATTTTTGAAAATATATTTTTAGAATATAAAACCGGATAGAAAATTTTTGAAAATATATTTTTAGAATATAAAACCGGATAGAAAATTTTTGAAAATATATTTGCTGCAATTTGAAAAAAATCCCATTTTTCAAAATTATATATTCAAAAAAAATTGTTTTTATTGAAAAAAATAAATACCATTTTCCTGAGTCAAAAAAAAATTTTCCGACCGTTTTTTCCGAAAATTAATTTTTTTCATTCAAAATATTTAGCAAAATGTCTACCCACCGTCTCGTCTCTCGGCACTTTTCGAGGCTTTGTTCTTCTTGTCCTTTTTCGACTTCTTCGTCATCTTGCTGGTTGATACCTTGAAACAAAAGTTTTTTTTTTATTTTAGAAAAAGAGCAGAAGGTTCGGTTTGGACTAGAAATTTAAAAAAAATAAATTTTCAATTTCTTGTTTTTAAATTTTTATTTTCAGTTGGAAAAGTTTTTTGAATGTTGCAATAAATACTTTTTTAAAAATCGGAAGATAATCAAAAATTACTTGGATTTCTAGAATATTCTAAAAAAAGTTCTGAATATCTTGACAATTTAAAAAAAATACTAGAGCCATAAAGTAAGTTGTGAAAAATTTTTAGTTGAAGTTTTAGAATATTCTAATTTAAAAACTCTATAAAAATTATTAGAGTTATAGTGTAATTGTAAAATAAATTTTCAAAATATTCTAGACAAATTCGAACATTGGAATTTGAAAAAAAAATTTGGTCTATGAAATAAGTCTCAATCATTTTTGTAAATTGTAAAAAAAATGCTTGACTTGTTTTCAAAGTCAAAAAATTTTTTTGAAAAATTTAGAAAAAAAATTCGGGCTAAAAGATTTTTTTCAATTAAATTTCTAAAAAATTCCAGAAAATTTCAGAATATTTTAGAAAAAAAATTATATCAAAAAAAAACATTATATTTGAATAAAAAGGCTCAGTTTTAAAAATTTCAAACTCTAAAAAAAAATTAATTTTTTTTTCCAAAAAAATGAAAAAATTGCCGATTCCAAAAATATTCCAAACTTTTACAATGCCTGAATTTTCATTTTTTTTGAACTGTAAATTTACTGCTAATTTTTTTTATCTGAAGAGGAAAAAAATCGGAAAATTTTAAAGTATTTTCTTTCAAAAATTATTCAGTTCTGATTTTTGCGAGACCCACTTTCCCACCAGAAGGACATGTCCCACAATTAGTCACGTACTTCACTTTTTTTTCTTCTGCAGTGGCTGCTGGTCCATTTTTTTTCGGCTCTTGCTTGATTTGCTTTGTGGCCTCTGAATTAAATCGCTAATTAGAAGAAAAATATCATAAGTGATTTTTGAAAATAATAGAATTTTTGCAAAAAAAATTAATGAAGAATTCCAGGTTTTCCAAAAATTTGTAAAAATTTCTCCATCAGAGGAACATGAACAGGCGGCGAGGGGCGTTTAAATGGCCCTGTATTTCACGGTGCCGTTCTAGTTCAGGTTTTACGGCAACCTCTCTCCTAGCCTAATTTTTCAAAAAGCTGCGGAAAACGTGACTACTTGAATATAAACGTGAGCACAATTACGAATCAACAAGCGAGCGGGAGGTCAGAACGCAGGTTCCGCGTGATTGAAAGATTGGAAAAAATAGTGGCCCTCCCCCCGCATGCCACGCGCAATTCCCTTTTTCGGTAGATTTTCGCACTCACCTTTCATTTTTTTTGCAACATTTTCCGTTGTCGGTTATTGGGAAAAAAGGGGGAAATTGTAGAAAATAGGAGGGATACTGTAGAAAATAGAGGGGTTACTGTAGAAAATAGGGGGGGGGGGATACTGTAGAAAATCATGGTTAAATAAGGATAAAGAGAGAAGCGGCCGTCCGGGACGGCCATTAGGAGAGGGAATGAAGGGAAAACGGGCAGCGGTGCACCCAATGAGAGATGAAGAGACGCAGAGGAGGTCGGCGAGAGAGTGTGGGATGTGAGGAGAGCCAGAGAAAAAGAGCGAGTAGGCGACCCCGCCCAGCTGCCGCTAGACGTAGGCACACACATACACACCCCCTTCTGTGAGTGTGTCCCCCCGTCCACCTCCCGTTGGGCAGCTGGACGGCCAGAAAGTCAATAAAGAAGGGAGACCATTGCGAGGAGGACAGTGAGAGAGTATGGAATTTGAGGAGAGACCCCCTTATGGGAGGAGTGTGTACGATAGAGCGCGTTTGCATTTTTTCACTACAAAAGTCATTTTTGAAAAAGAGAAAAAAAGGGAATTTTTAGTTTTTTGTTGAGGATTAAAACAATATTAAAACAGCCGTCAATTCATGTTTTTTTTTCTGACTTTTTGGAAGAAAATATTTCTCAATCTAAAATTTTTTGAAGTTCATTTTCCAAAAAAAAATTTTGTCAAATAAAAAATCTTATTTTTTGAAACATTTTAATTTTGAATTTGAAATGATCTCCATTTTTCAAAATATTCTTTTTTCGAATCTTTAAAAAATTCCTTAAAATTGGAAATTTTCTAAAGATCGAAAAAAAATATTTTGAAAAATGGAGATCATTTCAAATTCAAAATTAAAATGTTTCAAAAAATAAGAGTTTTGAGTTTGAAAAAATCTCCAATTTTTGAAATTATTTTAATTTTGAAATAGTCTCGTCCACGGTCGTCGCCGCTGTCTTGTCCACCGTCCTCGCCGCTGTCTCGTCCACAGTCCTCGTCGCAGTCCCGTTCACGGTCCTCGCCGCTGTCTCTTCCACGGTCCTCGTCGCAGTCTCGTCCACAGTCCTCGTCGCAGTCTCGTTCACGGTCCTCGCCGCTGTCTTGTCCACCGACCTTGCCGCTGTCTCGTCCACGGTCCTCGTCGCAGTCTCGTTCACCGTCCTTGCCGCTCTCGTAAGATGAAAGTTACATTTCTAGATTTTTCTGAATTTTTTGTAAGATAATAGTAACTTGTATCTTACAAATAATTCAGAAAAATGTAGAAATGTAATTTTTTACTTTAAGAAAATTCAGAAAAACCTAGAATTGTAATTTTCATCTTATTAAAAAAATCAGAAAAACCTAGAAACTTCTTTTCCCTTTTTCTAAAAATTCAGAAAAACTTAGAAATGTAACTTTTACACCTTACAAAAAATTCCGAAAAATCTAGAAATGTAATTCAGAAAAAAACTGTGGACAGGAGTGCGGCGAAGACTGTCAATCTTACTTCGACCCATCTGGAAAAAAGGTTCAAGAAATTGCGCAGTCAACCTCTTTTTACTGTCAATTGACACGACTTGACACGGTCAATCTTACTTTGACGTTTCTAGAAAGAAGGGTCGGAAGGCACGTTAAGCCTCGCACTGGGCGATAAACAAAAAGTTATTGAAAAAAAGGAAAATTTATTCAAATCAATCGACAAGAAGGAAAGTGCACTAGCAAGGTTACTAACCAAAAAAAACCAGCCGACTTTAATCCCTTTTGGAGCTTCTTGTTCGATTCCTGCCGGGGCTGAAGGAATTTATTTTTCGATCGCTGTTGGAGCAGGAGAAGTTTCTTGTTCGATTCCTGCTGGAGCAGAAGGAATTTCTTGTTCCATTCCTGCAAAATTGAATAATGTGTTTGTTGACGTTTTCTGTGTTTTGTTTTATCAGAAAACTTAACTTTAATAAAACTACTAGTCACGAAAATCACTTCAATTTACAAATTTGATTTCGAAAAAATGTGTCATTTTCTGATTAGTTCTTTATAAGAAAATGTGATTTTGAAAAAACTAATAGGATTAAAAAATTATTTTTGAACTTTACAAAACTAAAAAAAAATTATTGCCGTTTTCTTTTTTTTGTTTTGTCAGAAAAATTAATTTTGATAAAGCTACTAGTCACGAAAATAAATTTTAAAATTTACATTAATGAAAAAAATAATTTGTCGTTCTCAGTTTTTTGTGAAAAACCAATAAAATTTTTTTTTGATAAAACTTCTAATCACAAAAATTATTTATGAACTCTACAAAACTAAAAAAAATAATTGATAACATTTTCTGTTGCTTTTGCAAAATAACAAAATTTAATGAAAAATTAACTTGAATGAAAAAAAAAACTAATTTTGATGAAACTAAAAAAAATTATTTTTAAAATCAACAAAAAAAATTATTTTTAAAATCAACAAAAAAAATTTTTTTTGTTAAATTTAATAGTCACAAAAAAATACTGAAAATGTATAAAATTAATTTCTTCAAAATTTGTTTTCGAATTTTTTGCCTAATCAGAAGAGTTAATTTTCATGAATCTACTTACCACGAAAATTAATTTTTAACTCCACTACAACTAAGAAAATGGTTTGTCGTTCTCAGTTTTTTTCGGAAAATCAGAAAAAAATGATAGAACTTCTAGTCACAAAAATTATTTTTGAACTCTACAAAAATGAAAATAAAAATTTAATGTTGTTTACTGATTTTTCGTTTTATCAGGAAATTTAACTTTGATGAAACTACTGTAGTAACAAAAATTATTTTTGAAATTTACAAAAAATTTTTCAAAAAATTATTGCTTTCTGATTTTTTTCTTTAAGAAAAAAATTGATTTGATGAAACTACTAGACACGGAAATTATTTTGAAATCTACATTTATTTAAAAATTAATTTGTCGTTCTCAGTTTTTTCGGAAAATCAGAAAAAAATGATATTGATAGAACTTCTAGTCACAAAAATTATTTTTGAACTCTACAAAAATCAAAAATTTATTGTCGTTTTCTGATTTTTTGTTTTTTTAACCAATTTATTTCGGGAAGGAAACTAAACCTGAAGACTCTCTGTTTTCCAACGTTGCCGTTCTCGTCGCGTGGACGACGTTCTTTCTGGAAACCGAGACTAGGGCACTTTCCCTACGATTCTCAAAATTACCAGCTGCTGAAGGTACTTGGTGTAGTCCAAGTCTTTCTCATTGTTGGTGCGGCGAGGACGACGAACGGGTGGAGACGGAGTGCGCGGTGGCGGCAGGGCTTCAACGAGTACCATTGCGACTGAAACAAGACACGACCAATACGGGGAACCGTGTAAGGGACAGATCCAGCACCGTTTCAGAGAACGGGTTAGGAATAAGAAAGAGACAGCGAAAAGACGAAACAAATGAAGTTATTAAACCACGAGTATAGTGAATCTACGATCTCTACGAAGAAAAGGGGATCGTTTTCTAATTTTTTTCTTTAAAAAAAAGTATTTTGATGAAGCTACTAGTCACGGAAATTATTTTTAAATTTACATTTATTTAAAACATAATTTGTCGTTCTCAGTTTTTTTTCGGAAAATCAGAAAAAAATAATATTGATAGAACGTCTAGTCACAAAAATTATTTTTGAACTCTACAAAAATAAAAATAAAAATTTATTGTCGTTTTCTGATTTTTCGTTTTATCAGTAAATTTAACTTTAATGAAACTACTTTAGTAACAATATATGTTTTTAAAATTTACAAAATGTTTAAAATGTCAAAAAATTATTGCTTTCTGATTTTTTTCTTTATGAAACAAATTATTTTGCTGAAACTAATAGTCACAAAAATTATTTTCAAAATCTACAAAATAAATTTTTTTTGATGAATCTAATATTCACAAAAATAAAACTAAAAACGTATAAAATTAATCTGAACAAATTTTTTTGTTTCCGAATTTTTCCAGAATAAATTTTTTTTTGATGAATCTAATATTCACAAAAATAAATCTAAAAACGTATAAAATTAATCTGAACAAATTTTTTTGTTTCCGAATTTTTCCAGAATAAATTTTTTTCTACTTCTTTATTGGAAATTTTCAAAAATAATCCAATAAAACTTTCAAAAATAAAATTTTCAATCAAAAATTTCAGAAAAAAAGACCACGGAGAAAAAAAATCCATAAACACATTTCAGTTTGTTTTTTGCTGGCTCACCTTTTTCTGAGTCCGGTTCCGTTGTTGTTTGCATCACTTTTTTTTGAGTCTGGTTCCGTTGTTGGTGGCATCGCCTATAAAAGAATTGCTGCTTTTAACTTCTTACAGAAAGCTGTTGAAATAAATTATTTAAACTTTTCAGAGTGTTATTTTTTAACTAAGTGAACTTTAAAAAAAAATTGAATTTCTTTTCTAATTTTTCATAAAGAATTTTGAAAGAAATGAGGCAATAAAACTTCTAATTGCTGCTAAATAGAAAACAAACAATTTTGAAAAATTAACGAAGTTCCTCATTACTTTTGAAAAAATAAATTTGAACCACTGAATCAGGGATGGGCATTTTTTGAAGGACCAAAAAAATTTTTTGGTCAAAAATTTTTGAAAAAAAAAACCAAATAAATTTTTTCGTCAAAAAACTTTTTTTGAAACAGCGGACCAAAAATTTTTGGACCAAAAAATTTTTTTGAATTTCACCAAAAAAACCAAAAAACCAAAAAATCAAACAAAAAATTTGCCCATCCCTGCCACTGATGTTTAAAAACCCAATAAAAATCCTGATTGCTGCTTGTTTTTGAAAAAATTGAATCCGAGTCCAATAAAAAATTTTCTACTTCTTCATATGTAATTTTAAATCATCCAGTAATACTCTCGCTGACTTCAAAAAATGTTAGAAAAAGACCAGAGGGATATGAAAATCAAGAAGAACCCTCCAGTATTTTGCTAACTTACCTTTTTTTCTTTTTTTTTTCTTGACAACATTTTCCGTGGTGGCTACTGGGAGAATAGAAGAAAAAGGGGGGGGGGGGTTACTGTAGAAAATAGTGGGTAATATGGGGGATAAATATATATGAGAAGCGGCCGTCAGAAGACAAGGCCAGGTGGAATGTTCCTTGATTGTAGAAAACCAAGGAGTGAAATGGGGCGCCCGTCCGGAGACTAGACCAGAGGGAGAGTGAATGGCTACATCGTAAAGTGGAAGGGAGGCTGCGGCAGCGGGACGAGAGACGCAGAGGAAACGACGTGTCAGCAATAAAACCCCACTCCTTCTGTCGCCCCCCTCCCCCACCCTCTTGCCGACGCGGCGGTCGCAGCGCACACAAACAAAAGAAAATCGATAGCAGGAGAGAGAGAGTGTAGAAAAAACGGAGAGACTCCGTCGTCCGACCAGCGTATGTGGCTGACGCGCCCCGGCACACACACTCTGGCGGACGCGCCCCAGCACGTACACTCGTACACTCGGCTTCTCTCCATCACATGACAGCTGCAGGGAGTATGGGAAATGAAAAAAATCACAACAGCAAACGAAGTTTATTTTCAACATTTTTTGTGATTAAAATCATACGGGACGTGCCAGCAATGACAAAAACAAGGAGTTTTCAAAAAAAAATTGTTTTCAAAAAGATAAAATTGAATGGAGAATCATCCTTTTTATTTCAAAAAAATGGTTGGATTTGTCTAAAATAAAGTTACCTTTTTTTCCAAACCATCAAGCGTTTATTTTGAAAAATTGGTAATTTATTTTTGAAAAATAAGCAATTTAATTTTGAAAAATTTTTGAAGAAATTTTGAAGAAAGACGCAAAATTGAAAAAAATACACTTTTTTTCTGAAAACTGGGAACGTCAGTTTTTAAATTAATGATTTTCTCATATTTTTATTTTTCAATTAATCAGAATTATATTTTTTAACTGGTTATTTAATTTCGCAATGTTGGAATATCGTCTAAAAACAAATTATTCGTTTTCCAAATAATCAGAAATGAATTTTCAAAAAATTGGTGGTTTCAAAAGTTATTGAAAAAAACTGCTAATTTTTCAAAAATGAATAACCAATTTTTAAACTGGTCCGGTCAGGCTCGTTTTTTGCAGAATCGGCGATCTTCCAATTCTCCAACTCACGGCACTTTCTCTGTCCAATTCGGTTGAAATCTGACTTCGAGGCGAACTTCAGTAACCACCGTCAGTTCTTCGGAGGCGACTGATTCCGCCTGATTTACTGCTGCTACGTCCATACTGATTCGACCAGGCAAGAAGCCGATGATGCAGGGAAGACGAGTACATGAGGACGCTAGTACGATACTTCGCTAACAAGTGCTTCCTTCCTTCTGATTAAATCGGACTATTCTGGATTAAGGACCCATAACTTAAACAAACTGTCATATCTTAACCACAGTGCACCAATTCCAGTTGACGACACCCTGACCAGGGCTTACTAGTCTTTACAGGGGTTGCAGCTCTTTCATGTCAGAGCAGAACGCGTTGCACTCTCACTGCCACGTCACAAGAAGATTCCGCCTCAAATGAGCATTCCTGACGAACTGTATTTTTTCTGCTTGTTTTCTGCTGCACGATCAGAAAAAAATACAGTTTGTCAGGAGGGCTTTTAGGGCGGAATCTTCTTGTGACGTGGCAGTGAGAATGAAACTAGCACGAACAGCTTTCACCCACACTCACACATCGTATCCATATTTTAAACATCTCTCATTTCGAGTTTCAGATCTGAAAAAAATACAGTTCGTCAGGAATACTTTTTTAGGGCGGAATCTTCTTGTGACGTGGCAGTGAGAAGGAAACCAGCACGAACAGCTTTCACCCACACTCACACATCGTATCCATATTTTAAACATCTTTCAATTCGAGTGCCCGAGCAGAAAAAAATACAGTTTGTCAGGAATACTTTTTTAGGGCGGAATCTTTTTGTGACGTGGCAGTGAGAACGAAATTAGCACAAACAGCTTTCACTCACACTCACACATCGTTTCCATATTTTAAACATCTTTCAATTCGAGTGCCCAAGCAGAAAAAAATACAGTTCGTCAGGAATACTTTTTTAGGGCGGAATCTTCTTGTGACGTGGCAGTGAGAACGAAATTAGCACAAACAGCTTTCACTCACACTCACACATCGTATCCATATTTTAAACATCTCTCATTTCGAGTTTCAGATCTGAAAAAAATACAGTTCGTCAGGAATACTTTTTTAGGGCGGAATCTTTTTGTGACGTGGCAGTGAGAACGAAATTAGCACAAACAGCTTTCACTCACACTCACACATCGTATCCATATTTCAAACATCTCTCATTTCGAGTTTCAGATCTGAAAAAAATACAGTTCGTCAGGAATACTTTTTTAGGGCGGAATCTTTTTGTGACGTGGCAGTGAGAACGAAATTAGCACAAACAGCTTTCACTCACACTCACACATCGTTTCCATATTTTAAACATCTTTCAATTCGAGTGCCCAAGCAGAAAAAAATACAGTTCGTCAGGAATACTTTTTTAGGGCGGAATCTTCTTGTGACGTGGCAGTGAGAACGAAATTAGCACAAACAGCTTTCACTCACACTCACACATCGTATCCATATTTTAAACATCTCTCATTTCGAGTTTCAGATCTGAAAAAAATACAGTTCGTCAGGAATACTTTTTTAGGGCGGAATCTTTTTGTGACGTGGCAGTGAGAACGAAATTAGCACAAACAGCTTTCACTCACACTCACACATCGTATCCATATTTCAAACATCTCTCATTTCGAGTTTCAGATCTGAAAAAAATACAGTTCGTCAGGAATACTTTTTTAGGGCGGAATCTTTTTGTGACGTGGCAGTGAGAACGAAATTAGCACAAACAGCTTTCACTCACACTCACACATCGTATCCATATTTTAAACATCTCTCATTTCGAGTTTCAGATCTGAAAAAAATACAGTTCGTCAGGAATACTTTTTCAGGGCGGAATCTTCTTGTGACGTGGCAGTGAGAACGAAATTAGCACAAACAGCTTTCACTCACACTCACACATCGTATCCATATTTCAAACATCTCTCATTTCGAGTTTCAGATCTGAAAAAAATACAGTTCGTCAGGAATACTTTTTTAGGGCGGAATCTTTTTGTGACGTGGCAGTGAGAACGAAATTAGCACAAACAGCTTTCACTCACACTCACACATCGTTTCCATATTTTAAACATCTCTCATTTCGAGTTTCAGATCTGAAAAAATACAGTTCGTCAGGAATACTTTTTTAGGGCGGAATCTTCTTGTGACGTGGCAGTGAGAACGAAATTAGCACAAACAGCTTTCACTCACACTAACACATCGTTTCCATATTTTAAACATCTCTCATTTCGAGTTTCAGATCTGAAAAAATACAGTTCGTCAGGAATACTTTTTTAGGGCGGAATCTTCTTGTGACGTGGCAGTGAGAACGAAATTAGCACAAACAGCTTTCACTCACACTAACACATCGTTTCCATATTTTAAACATCTCTCATTTCGAGTTTCAGATCTGAAAAAAATACAGTTCGTCAGGAATACTTTTTTAGGGCGGAATCTTCTTGTGACGTGGCAGTGAGAACGAAATTAGCACAAACAGCTTTCACTCACACTAACACATCGTTTCCATATTTTAAACATCTCTCATTTCGAGTTTCAGATCTGAAAAAAATACAGTTCGTCAGGAATACTTTTTTAGGGCGGAATCTTCTTGTGACGTGGCAGTGAGAACGAAATTAGCACAAACAGCTTTCACTCACACTCACACATCGTTTCCATATTTTAAACATCTCTCATTTCGAGTTTCAGATCTGAAAAAAATACAGTTCGTCAGGAATACTTTTTTAGGGCGGAATCTTTTTGTGACGTGGCAGTGAGAACGAAATTAGCACAAACAGCTTTCACTCACACTCACACATCGTTTCCATATTTTAAACATCTCTCATTTCGAGTTTCAGATCTGAAAAAAATACAGTTCGTCAGGAATACTTTTTTAGGGCGGAATCTTTTTGTGACGTGGCAGTGAGAATGAAATTAGCACAAACAGCTTTCACTCACACTCACACATCGTTTCCATATTTTAAACATCTCTCATTTCGAGTTTCAGATCTGAAAAAAATACAGTTCGTCAGGAATACTTTTTTAGGGCGGAATCTTTTTGTGACGTGGCAGTGAGAACGAAATTAGCACAAACAGCTTTCACTCACACTCACACATCGTTTCCATATTTTAAACATCTCTCATTTCGAGTTTCAGATCTGAAAAAAATACAGTTCGTCCGGAATACTTTTTTAGGGCGGAATCTTCTTGTGACGTGGCAGTGAGAACGAAATTAGCACAAACAGCTTTCACTCACACTCACACATCGTTTCCATATTTTAAACATCTCTCATTTCGAGTTTCAGATCTGAAAAAATACAGTTCGTCAGGAATACTTTTTTAGGGCGGAATCTTCTTGTGACGTGGCAGTGAGAATGAAATTAGCACAAACAGCTTTCACTCACACTCACACATCGTTTCCATATTTTAAACATCTCTCATTTCGAGTTTCAGATCTGAAAAAATACAGTTCGTCAGGAATACTTTTTTAGGGTGGAATCTTTTTGTGACGTGGCAGTGAGAATGAAATTAGCACAAACAGCTTTCACTCACACTCACACATCGTTTCCATATTTTAAACATCTCTCATTTCGAGTTTCAGATCTGAAAAAATACAGTTCGTCAGAAATACTTTTTTAGGGCGGAATCTTTTTGTGACGTGGCAGTGAGAATGAAATTAGCACAAACAGCTTTCACTCACACTCACACATCGTTTCCATATTTTAAACATCTCTCATTTCGAGTTTCAGATCTGAAAAAATACAGTTCGTCAGAAATACTTTTTTAGGGCGGAATCTTTTTGTGACGTGGCAGTGAGAATGAAATTAGCACAAACAGCTTTCACTCACACTCACACATCGTTTCCATATTTTAAACATCTCTTATTTCGAGTTTCAAATCTGAAAAAAATACAGTTCGTCAGGAATACTTTTTTAGGGCGGAATCTTTTTGTGACGTGGCAGTGAGAACGAAATTAGCACAAACAGCTTTCACTCACACTCACACATCGTTTCCATATTTTAAACATCTCTCATTTCGAGTTTCAGAACTGAAAAAAATACAGTTCGTCAGGAATATTCTTTTAGGGCGGAATCTTCTTGTGACGTGGCAGTGAGAATGAAATTAGCACAAACAGCTTTCACTCACACTCACACATCGTTTCCATATTTTAAACATCTCTCATTTCGAGTTTCAAATCTGAAAAAAATACAGTTCGTCAGGAATACTTTTTTAGGGCGGAATCTTCTTGTGACGTGGCAGTGAGAACGAAATTAGCACAAACAGCTTTCACTCACACTCACACATCGTATCCATATTTTAAACATCTTTCATTTCGAGTTTCAAATCTGAAAAAAATACAGTTCGTCAGGAATACTTTTTTAGGGCGGAATCTTTTTGTGACGTGGCAGTGAGAACGAAATTAGCACAAACAGCTTTCACTCACACTCACACATCGTTTCCATATTTTAAACATCTCTCATTTCGAGTTTCAGAACTGAAAAAACACAGTTCGTCAGGAATATTCTTTTAGGGCGGAATCTTCTTGTGACGTGGCAGTGAGAATGAAATTAGCACAAACAGCTTTCACTCACACTCACACATCGTTTCCATATTTTAAACATCTCTCATTTCGAGTTTCAAATCTGAAAAAAATACAGTTCGTCAGGAATACTTTTTTAGGGCGGAATCTTCTTGTGACGTGGCAGTGAGAACGAAATTAGCACAAACAGCTTTCACTCACACTCACACATCGTATCCATATTTTAAACATCTTTCATTTCGAGTTTCAAATCTGAAAAAAATACAGTTCGTCAGGAATACTTTTTCAGGGCGGAATCTTCTTGTGACGTGGCAGTGAGAATGAAATTAGCACAAACAGCTTTCACTCACACTCACACATCGTTTCCATATTTTAAACATCTCTCATTTCGAGTTTCAAATCTGAAAAAAATACAGTTCGTCAGGAATACTTTTTTAGGGCGGAATCTTCTTGTGACGTGGCAGTGAGAACGAAATTAGCACAAACAGCTTTCACTCACACTCACACATCGTTTCCATATTTTAAACATCTCTCATTTCGAGTTTCAAATCTGAAAAAAATACAGTTCGTCAGGAATACTTTTTTAGGGCGGAATCTTTTTGTGACGTGGCAGTGAGAACGAAATTAGCACAAACAGCTTTCACTCACACTCACACATCGTTTCCATATTTTAAACATCTCTCATTTCGAGTTTCAGAACTGAAAAAAATACAGTTCGTCAGGAATATTCTTTTAGGGCGGAATCTTCTTGTGACGTGGCAGTGAGAACGAAATTAGCACAAACAGCTTTCACTCACACTCACACATCGTTTCCATATTTTAAACTTCTCTCATTTCGAGTTTCAAATCTGAAAAAAATACAGTTCGTCAGGAATACTTTTTTAGGGCGGAATCTTTTTGTGACGTGGCAGTGAGAATGAAATTAGCACGAACAGCTTTCACTCACACTCACACATCGTTTCCATATTTTAAACATCTCTCATTTCGAGTGCCCGAGCAGAAAAAAATACAGTTTGTCAGGACCACTCTATTAGGGCGGAATCTTCTTGTGGCGGTCGGAATGAAACTAGCACAAACCGCTCTCACTAATAGCTAAACTACCTATTTTTCTGAAAATGAATTCACCGATTTGAAATACAAATTTTCGCTGCTTTTTTGAAAAAACATTTCATTTTGTCTAGAAAAATACCAGTTTTGCAAAAAATATCATCAGTTTTCTGAGAATAATATGTTGATTGACTGAAAAATGAAATTAAAATGAAATCATCAATTTTGCGGAACTGAAGCCACCAGTTTATTGAAAACAAATTGTTTATTTTTCAAAAATGGATTTCTAAGTTTTTGAAAGCGGAATTACAAATTTTCAAAAAAAAAATTTGACTGTTTGAAAAATAACGCACTTGTTAAATTGCTAGTTTCCAAAAAATAAGTTATCAGTTTTTCAAAAATAAATGTCTGATTATTTGAAAAACAAATGACAAACTTTTTGATAAATAATAAACAATTTGCAAAAATAAATATCCAATAAAGTTTTAAAAATGCTGACTTTTTGAGAATGAATCAAAACACCAATTTTGCAAAAAATTGTTAATTTTCAAAACTAAGTAGCCGATTATTTTAATAATTAATTACTAATTTTTTTGAAAACGAATCACCAATTTTGTAAAAAAAATGACTGATTTGTAAAAAAAGTTAATTTCAAATAAATCCGAATCTTCTCGAGAAAAAAAATTAGATAATTCTTCATTCAATTTTATTTTTTTGAACAAAGAAATATTTTTGAAAATTCCTTGTTTTTATTATATCATTGCTGGCACTTCCCGTATAATTTTCATCAAAAAATACTTAGAAGTAAGCTTCGTTTGCTGTTGTATTTTTTTTTCGTTTCCCATACTCCCTTGCAGCTGTCATGCGATGGAGAAGAAACGCTTGGTCGGGCAAGCCGAGTGTACGAGTGTACGTGCGGGGCGCGACAGCCAGAGTGTGCGTGCCGGGGCGCGCCAGCCACATGCGCTGGTCGGACGACGGAGCCTCTCTCTCCCTTTTCTAAACTCTCTCTTCTTCCCGTTATCGAATTTCTCTTGTTTGTGTGCGCTGCGACCGCCGCGTCGGCAAGAGGGTGGGGGAGGGGGGCAACAGAAGGGGTGGGGTTTTATTGCTGACGCGTCGTTTCCTCTGCGTCTCTCGTCCCGCTGCCGCAGCCTTCCTTCCACTTTACGATGTAGCCATTCACTCTCCCTCTGGTCTAGTCTCCGGACGGCCGCCCCATTTCACTCCTTGGTTTTCTACAATCAAGGAACATTCCACCTGGCTTTGTCTTCTGACGGCCGCTTCTCATATCATTTATCCCCCATATTACCCACTATTTTCTACAGTAACCCCCCCCCCCCCCCCTCTTCTTCTATTCTCCCAGTAGCCACCACGGAAAATGTTGTCAAGAAAAAAAAAAAGAAAAAAAGGTAAGCTAGCAAAATACTGGAGGGTTCTTCTTGATTTTCATATCCCTCCGGTCTTTTTCTAACATTTTTTTGAAGTCAGCAAAAATTGAGATTTTTATTGGATTATTGAAAATTTCATATGAAGAAGTAGAAAAAATTGTATTGGACTCAGATTCAATTTTTTTAAAACAAGCAACAATCAGGAATTTTATTGGGTTTTTAAACATCAATAATTTAAATTTATTTTTTCAAAAGTAATGAGGAACTTTGTTAATTTTTCAAAATTGTTTGTATTCTATTTAGCAGCAGTTAGGAATTTTATTGCATTATTTCTTTAAAAATTCTCTATGAAAAATTAGAATAGAAATTCAATTTTTTTTTTGAATTTTACTTAGTTAAAAAATAACACTCTGAAAAAATTGAATAATTATTTTGCTTTCTGTAAAGAAGTTAATTGTTTTTAGAAATATCAACAATTCTTTTATAGGCGATGCCAACAACAACGGAACCGGACTCAAAAAAAAAATGATGCAAACAACAACGGAACCGGACTCAGAAAAAGGTGAGCCAGCAAAAAACAAACTGAAATGTGTCTATGGATTTTTTCTCCGTGGTTTTTTTTCTGAAATTTTTGATTAAAAATTTTATTGGATTGTCTTTGAAAATTTCCAATAAATAAGTAGAAAAATTTTATTCTGAAAAAATTCGAAAACAAAAAAATTTGTTCAGTTTAATTTTATACATTTTCAGATGTATTTTTGTGACTGTTAGGTTTATTGAAAAAATTATTTTGTAGATTTGAAAAATAATCTTCGTGACCATTAGTTTCATCAAAATTAATTTTTCTACTTAAGCACAAATTACGAAAACAACAAATTTAAAAAAAATTAATTTTTTAGAGCTTCAGAATTAGATTTGTGACTATTAGGTTTATTAAAAAAAATTATTTGGTAAATTTTAAAAATAATTTGCGTGAGTACTAGAGCCGTGATTTGTGTTTCAAACGCGTTTTATTGAACGCAAGACAAATTTCAAGGTGGCGGCAAGGAATTTCTTTCTTGTTTTTGGCCGTTGTTCTCGATTTTCACCCGATTCTCTTCATTTTTTCGGCAGTTGAGCAGTTGAATTTTTGGTTTGAGGGCAGCTTATCAACATTTTCATTCAGTTTTTCCCAAAAAAAGTGGAGGAAATTGGGCGAAAAACGACAAAATCCCGGAAAGGATTTCGACCGAGGCAAAGTATTGTCTCAGCGGGGCGCGTTTGAAGCACGGATCACGGCTATAGTACTAGCTTCATCAACATTAATTTTTCTGATCAAGCGAAAAATCCGAAAACAACAAATTTTTTTGTAATCATTTTTTTAGAGCTTCAGAATTATTTTTGTGACTATTGAACTTATCAAACAAAATTTTTTTTATGTTGTAGATTTTAAAAATAATTTTCGTGACTATTAGTTTCATCAAATTTAATTTTTCTAATTTACCGAGAAAAAAAAAACAAAAAGCGATAATCTTTTGAACTAAATTATGTAGATTTAAAAATGATTTCCGTGACTAGTAATTTCATCAAAACTAATTTTTTTTATAAAGATAAAATAAGAAAGCGATAATTTTTTGAACAAAATTTTGTAAATTTTGAAAATAATTTTGTTACTAGTAGTTTCATTAAGTTTTATTTTTCTGCAAAAAAAAACCAGAAAACGATAACAAATAATTTTTCAATTATGTAGAGTTTAAAAATAATTGTGACTATTAGTTTCATCAAAATTAATTTTTCTAATTAAACAAAAAAAATCGAAAACGAAAAAAAATTTTTTTTAAATTTGATTTTGTAAAGTTCAAAAATAATTTTTGGGACTAAAAGTTCTATCAATCTTTTTTTTTCAGATTTTCCGAAAAAAAAACATTATAAACGACAAATCATTTTTTAAATGAATGTAGATTTTAAAATAATATACGTGACTAGTAGTTTCATCAAAATAATTTTTTTCATAAAGAAAAAAATCAGAAAGCGATAATTTTTTGAAAAATTTATGTAAATTTCAAAAATAATTTTTGTTACTACAGTAGTTTCATTAAAGTTAAATTTTCTGATAAAACAAAAAATCAGGAAACGACAATAATACTTTTATTTTCATTTTTGTAGAGTTCAAAAAAAATGCGGAGCCGGGAGTCGCCAAGTCGATCACCGTGGTTGCGAGAAAAAGAATAAAGCCGATGGAGATCGCGAACGAAATCAAGGCCCGGTTCTTATTGAATGGAAGCAAGCCCCGTCGTCATGAGTACGATGAGGAGTTCAAAGCCCCTTCTACTGCTCCTCCTGCTCCGGAAGCAAGCGGAACAGAAACTGCTCCTTCTCCGGTAGGGATCGAAGAAGAAATTCCACCCGCCCAGGCAGGAATCGAACAAGCAGCTCCTCCTGCTCCTCAAGGAATCGAAGAAGCAGCTCCTCCTGCTCCTGCAGGAATCGAAGAAGCAGCTCCTCCTGCTCCTGAAGGAATCGAACAAGAAGATGAAGAAAGCTTTGAAGTCGGCCCCGATCAATCGTTTGTTTGCCGCAAGCTCAGTTTCCACAAATACCAAGATTCGAATAAATTTTCCCTTATTTCAATAACTTTTCATTTACGCTTTCATATTAATTCACACAAAGTGACCTTCTTATATGGCCTCGGGCGGCACACGCCAGCGGGAACGGGAACGCCGGAATGGGGGTCTGCGAAAAAGTGAACATCGGAAGTGTGATTGTGAGACCGCTGAGGTTCGAGATGAAGCACGCGATCGAGGTGAGAAGCGAGGAAGTCTGTAAAGAAGAAGATAGCCGGAATAGGCTATGTCGTCTTTCACCTCTATTGTGTTTCCGAGCATCACTGAGTAGAAGACGAAAACGCCCAGTCCGAGGCGTAACGTGCTTTCCTTTTCGCGAACTTCTCTTACTCTTCTCGGATTCAACGGAGACGTGACTAGAGAAGGTGGCGCCAATGACGCAGAAGTGCGAGCCGAATTGGGTGTTCCGGGAACTGGATGAAACGAGAAAATGACTCAATTTGCACAAAACAGTTGTGTGGGCTTGCAAGAATAGAGAGTGACGGGGAAGTTATCGTCGCCCCTTCGCGTCGCAGTCTCGACGAGCATATTCAACGGACCGCACGGCGTCACAACAGTCACGATGTCCCAGATAGAGAGACCAGTGATGCCGATCCAAACGGTCCAGTCGGGCAAGTTGTCAATGAGAAAAATGGCCGTGCGAGCGAAGAGCATGATCGGATAGAACTGATGGGTACGCTTAGGAGTCTTCCAGTGGAGACTGATCACACTGAAGCTTCGAAAATTGAGGATGAGAAAGAAAATAATCGAAAGGGATAACGGAATTGATTGGACGCAAGCCAGAGTACGGAAATGGAACGTGGCGTAGAGAATCAAGACAGCCACGCAGTTCGCCAGTATGATGGGATGTTGCGGCGTCAGCACTCAAGGCGAGATCTTCTTTGTCTCAGAACATTTAAGGAGAGGATCAGTACGATGAGAAATTTCAAGGCGCTTCTTCTGCTCTTCAATTTTTCGAAAAAAAATGAGAGCTTCGTTAAAATTTTTTTCCACAAAATTGGAGTAAACCTTTTTTTTTAACTTGAGGAAGAATTAAAAAAAAATATCTCATTAATATCTCATTCTTATTGTGAAACTTTCACGAAAACGATGCCCCAATAGAAATTTCGAATTCCCGCCAATTCCATTCGAATCTCTTTTTTTCTCAACATTTTTTACAACATTGTGCTTTAGTGGGAGATTCAAATTTATTTTTCGCGAAAGGCAAGGCTTTCTGTAAAAGTGGCAGAAGCAGGTCAATATTCGTCCCTCTGTTTCAAAATTGAAAGTTTTTGCCAAAAATCTAAAAATTGATTCATTTCCTTTGGAACAATGAACGGTACCATATTTTCACTTCTACACTATGAAGTGTGAGTTAGTCCACCACTTTGTCCACAGTCACTTGAGCCTTCTACAGTGGGTCGGAGGGGTGGCGAAGTAGAAAAGGGGACCTACTGTAGAAACAAACAAATAAGTACATGTGCAAAGTAAGAACGTCGCCACCCCTCTGTAGATGGTGTCGATGCGTTTCTGCAGTTACCAACCAACTGGACAGTGTTCTTTTCATTCTTAACTCCTTTTGCGGATCTGTTCTCCCATTCTCGAATTTCTTCTCTTTAGGGAAACTTTTTTTGGTGGTTTTTCACTTTGAAATTTTGATTGATTGTCATCATTTTTATATTACTTAATGCTCATTTTGATTTACCATCTTTATAATCATTTTTCAGCAACAAAATCCGAAAATGCTTACCAGAAGCGCGAAGCGAGCTCTCGACGCAGAAAAGGCGGCCAAAGCCCAACAAGAAGCTGCTATGAAGATGACTCCGCCACCACCACCACAAACTGCTGATGAAAATGAGGATCAGTGCCCAATATGTTTGCAAGAAGTAGATGAGCCGAAGGCCCTCAAATGTGGACACATTTTTTGTCACGCGTGCTTCAAAAGTGAGTTCAGCTAAAATAACTGACTTGTCACATTTCGAAAACTGTTTCTTTTTCCAGAATGGTGCGATTCTCAGGTTGCCAACGGACTGCAACCATCGTGCGCACTCTGCCGGGCCATTGTGACCACCGAAGATGACGAAGAGGAGGAGCAGCTGGAGGACGATCTCTGGTTCATCTACGACGAGACAACATCGCGTAAGTCAATCATTATCAATGTTTCCAGCAATTCCACATTCTTGCAGGCAACGATCGATTCAAATTGGCGTTTGAGTGGCTGAAAACAAAACTTAATGAAGATGTGCTGTCAGAGCTCCAAGGATCGTATGCTGATCGGCGACGTGAAATCTTCCGGGCCCATAGACTTCCAATGGCAGTTCACGCGGTTGTCTACAACCATTACTAAATTAAATACGATCTCTTGATTTTTTACAATGTTTTTCAAACTTTTTGCTTTACGCGTGAACCGTCACAAACAACATGTGGCTTCTTGTTTGACCATGTCCAACGGCTTTTTCTAAAACATTTTCTTGCTGTTTTGGTACTTTCACTTTCATGGTACTCATTTACGTATTTTCTAATCACATATAAATTCATAAAATCATGTCACACAATAAACTTATAAAAATATATAAAATACACCAACTACTAGAAGAAGACTACTGAATGGAATTTCCACCGGAATTAAGGCATGACCAGATTATTTCGCATCTACGAGAGTCCAACTATTTCTGTACCTCACAGACCGAGGTACTCAAGTACGCCTTCGGCGAACTTTTCCATATCCGACTCATCCTGACGATCCTTTTCGACCGCCGTAAAATGTGGCACGTCGTTGCTCCAATGAAGCTGCGAGATCATCGTCGGCGACTCAAACTCCAGTTGTGGGTAGATTCCGAACGACGCATAGTCGGACGACAGAGTGCCAGCCAACTCGTCGACATCTCCGGAAGTAGAACGGTGCAAGTTCTCGGATTGTTGGTACAAACTGTCTTCCGAGAAATCGCTGTTCAGGTTCGATTCCTCCATCAAGAAGCGATTTTTGGCATCAGAAGAATACGCCGGTCGATTCATCAATCCGGTAGTCGTAAGTCCAGTTGGCGTTCCACTTGCAGCGTGGTTGAACTGGCCGTGAGCGAATGACCTGCCAAAGTTAGCACCAATTGGTGGCTGATTGAATCCGGCCCATCCGTATCGGCAGTAACCCGCGTTGTTGTAGTTGGAAGGCATGAGTGTCGTTTGGCTCAATGCGGACGCAAATGCAGGGTGGAAGCGAAATCCTGAAATACAACAACAGCATTGAGAAAAAACGTGATCAAGTTTCCCTACCTCTTGAATGTTCTCTGGACTGGCGTGTCGGTTAAGCCAGACTGGATAATTTTGGCCACCGATGTGACCAATTTCCTCGTGAATAAAACATTTATTTGGTGATTGTACTGTTGCTTCCTATGCTGTTTGGCATAATTCGCCCAGAAAACACCAACTCCCGGATCGTTGAAGATGTTGTCCTTGCTTGGTAACATAGTCGTATCCAGATGATGAGATTACCTGAGAAAACAGTATGAGTTTTTGAGCGCTTGGCTGGAAAAGTGATAAAAACAGTAGGCACACAAGGAAAAAAATGTTAAAATGAGAGAGCACCAACAATGGGTCATCAAACTGGACGGCGTGTGGCTGAATGAATGAAAGCGTCACGACCTTCCCGTGACAGGGACATATCGATTTGTGTGACGTTTGTCGTCTCTCACGCGACACGCGCTCTCTCGTTCCCTCGCACTGCACGCACAATCAATACAGGTCACACAAGGCGTTGCGAGATCCAAAAGATGAGATGGTCTAGAATTTGATTTTAAATAATAAAATAGCGGTTTGAAAGTGAAAATGAATATTTCGCTCGTGCTGTTTTAAACTTTGATTTTTTATTTAAATTTTGCTTTTTTCAAACTTGATAATAAGACCATTCAAGAGAACTTTGGTAAAGCATCTCACAAATTTTGAAATGTTCTGAGACAGTTTTGATTTTCCAGCGAAAGTTGTAAAACTGATTCTTTTGATAAAAAAATCAACTATTTCTTTTGAATTAAAAAGAACGCACCCACCAAACTCATTCTCGTGTAAAAATTCGGCAAAAACAAGTTTTAAAATTTTTTGGCTCTCTCGTTCCCTCGCACTGCGCGCGCAATTAATACAGGTCACACAGGTCACACAAGGCGTTGCGAGACCCAAACGGTGTAAGAGATGGCCTAGAGTTTGAAACTCTCAAAATTGTTAACTAAAATGTGAATGGGTGACAGCAATGGTCATGAAAAATCAAAATTTCAATTCAAAAAACACCAAAAACTAACCGATGCGGTTTGAAAGAAAAACATTCATAAAAAATGTTCTGAAAATGTTTAGGAATAAAAAAAAAGGAAAAATCAGCCGAAAACGCGTTAAACAGTTGTATTTCTGTTTAGTTGGGAAACATGTTGATATTTGCCAATTCTGTCTGTATTTTTTTGTTTCTTCTAATTTAATAGTGCGACCATTATAACAAATTTCGGCTTAGTAGTTTGCAATTGCATACACAAGTTTTCGAGGCAGTTTTGATTTTTCAGCGAATGCTGTTAAATTGACTAATTATTAAGTTTAAACGTGAAAACAGAGAGAAAACGCGTCTCACAAAGAAACATTTTTTTTTTGAAAAAATGACTTTAGAAATACAGTTTTCGAGAGGCCGAAGTAGGGAGACAAGAAAATAACGTCAAAATGAGAGAGCACGACGAATGGGTCACCACACTGGACGGCGTGTGGCTGAATGAATGAAAGCGTCACGACCTTCCCGTGACAGGGACATATCGATTTGTGTGACGTATGTCGTCTCTCACGCGACAGGCGATCTCTCGCTCCCTCGCACTGCGCGCGCAATTAATACAGGTCACACAAGGCGTTGCGAGATCCAAAAGATGAGATGGTCTAGAATTCGATTTAAAAAAATAAAATAGCGGTTTGAAAGGGAAAATGAAACTTTCACTTGTGCTGTTTTAAACCTAATTCTCGCTCATTTTCCCTCAATTTTTTACAAAAGTTTTACGAAACAATCAATGAAAATGCTCAATTTTGCCGAAAAGGCCCAAAACTATTGAGTTTCTGCTTTGCTGAGAAAACAATCTCATATTTCCTAATTTTTTTGGTTTTTAAAAAACAATTTTGCTTTTTTCAAACTTGATAACAAGACTATTCAAGAGAATTTTGGTGAATCTCACAAATTGTAAAATGTTTTAAGACAGTTTTGATTTTCCAGCGAAAGTTGTAAAACTGATTCTTTTGATAAAAAAATCCACTATTTCTTTTGAATCAAAAAGAACGCACCCACCAAACTCATTTTCGTGAAAAAATACGACAAAAACAAGTTTGAAAATTTTTTGGCGGCAATTAATTCATGTTTCGCTTCGCTTATTGATTTTTCTTGAAAATAAAATTAAAGATGCGTCCAACAGTTTAGAAATTCATTGGGGAAATAAATTATAATTTGTTCAATGATGACAGTCAATCAATTAAAAAAACAGTGCTCTTATTGAAATATGTAATTTTTAAAATTTATGAACAAAAACTACAAGAATGAAAAAAGAAGGAAATAAATAATTTTTATAGTCAAACCTATTTGCAAATTATTTTGTTATAAAAAATTATTATAAAAACAGAATCATGCTTGTTCAATTATTGATTTCTGGCAGCTTTTTGCGGTCGAATCTGAGAGAGAAATTGCTGGGTCTTTGCCAAAACCAGTTGCTGGAAATCCTGTCCTTGGATGACCACTTTGATAGCAATGTCTTCCAGAGTTTTAGCGTTCATGAGTAGAAAGTCAATCCATTGCCGGCCGCTCTGAAAATAGAGTCTATTTTAGATGAAATGCAATCATTCGGTTGGCACAAACCTTTGTGAATGGGACGTTTTCAGATGCAATAATTAGCTCGTGATTCTTCTGTAGTTGGGCCAGCAGACTGTAAGCAATGTCCAGATTCTTCTGGAAAACAAAACAAAGTAGATTTGTACGCCGAATTAATTAGAAATTGAGAACTCACATTTTTATTTTGCAGGATACGGAGACAACCAAGCTTCCTGTGAGTATTAACAACCTCTTTTCTGCTTACTAGCATTTTCTGACGATGTTGAGTTTGGAGAGTTTCATTGGAAGGTTGCTGCGCCATTTTTGAGAAAAGTGATCAGGAAACTGAATGGTGGTAGAGAAGGTCCGTGAGAAGGACCATGACCAATCTACACCACTCTCTCGACCACCCTGCTGCTGGGAAGAAGAGCGAGCGGTCCCACTGTAGTTCTCTTTTCCTCTTCACCACCCCTCACCCTCCTTCCTCTCTCTGTCTAATGCTATCTCATCATCAGGTGTTGTACACAGTTTCTTTCCGTAAAAAACTGCATCGATTCATAAACATCAACTGAAACCAATCGATTTTCTGAAATAGTCGGAAACGAGTATAAATTGCAAATGTGTCGATGGATTCTCGTGAATATTTTTTAAAACAGTCTTTAACCAGGTTCTTACACATATTCCGTCAAGACTGACCAAAAAATTGACCTGAAAATGCTGAAACCAATCGATTTTCTGAAAAGTCGGAAACGAGTATAAATTGCAAATGTGTCGATGAATTCTTGTCAATATTTTTAGGAACCCCTTCAAAAACCGTACAGTAGGTGTACACGAGCGTAAATAATCGCGCTGCAAGTGCAAATATGCACACAAAGCAACGCGGCGGAGGTCGTAAACGTCCTAGTTGTGAACGTTATCAGTATCATCGCAAACGTATAATCATTACGAAAATGATAACGAGAAGACGTATCTGACAAGCAGTGTAATTTTCAGTAGATAAAAACAAAAACAGTACATCTTTACCAGGTAGGACCCTGATATTCATCAATGGATAAAACCGAAAATGAGGACCTAAAAAATGTACGGGTTATACATCGGGACCTGCCCAAATAATCCAAACTTTTATCAGCTGATAAGAAGAGCTTGATTACCAAACACGGCGTTTCTTATCAAAACACAGCGCGCAAGGCGGCCTCCCACTAATGCAGCTTAAATTCCACGGTACAATGTAGCCTGGCGTTTGTTCGAGTATAAAAGACCCGGAAAGTCGATTCTTATTCACTCTCTCTTTCTTGCCTTGTCTTCTGACGGCTGAAATTATTTTATTGTTCTGATTTTCTACAGTAACCCCCCCCCTTTTTTCTTTTAAATATTCTCCTGCCCAACGGAACACAAGACCGATTTTGGCGAAAAAAAAATAACGGATTCACTCAAAAAGGTTAGTCCTTTATTTTCCTTTTTCTCTGGTTTGGTTTTTGTTTTAAAAAAAGGAGAAGTACACTTCCCACGATTTCTAGATGCGTTCGGCGGTAGCTGGTACAAAAAGCAGAGAAGGACCGACGCGTCTCTTATCGAAATACGAGACACGGGCTACTACGGGACCTATAAAAGAGACTGGTGATAATGAATAGTCATTCTCGTCGCGGTGGACAACGAATCGTCACACCCTGCCGAGCAGACGAACACACAGCAATGGAGACCATAGCCGAGAAGGTTAGTGAAACGCATCTAATGAAATGAATTGGGAAAACCATCCAATTCAGAGCCCGACCGTCGTCCACGACGAGGCAGCGATGCTGAAAGAGCTCCAACAGCTCAGCGCATCCGCGAGAAGCATCGAAACAGGATTAAGCAAATCAGCTGCTCGAGAGACAACGCCCGACCAAGGAGCGAGCAGCATCGCGAGCTGTGCCGATGAAGAAGGTCTATACACTTTTTTCTGTTTAAAAACAGTAAACAGTTGTGACAGGTTAATCCTGAAGTTTTTCTCTTGAAACCCAGAAGAAAAATATTAGAAAAATAAAGTTATATGATCACAAAAATCACATGATGACAGCAGTCGTAAAAACTCCGAAGAAGTCGCGTCACAATTATAAAGATCGAGAAAAATACGAAATCAACTCCGAAACTCTCGAAACGGAGAAAAAAGTGAAATTCTTGCCAAAACCAGAGCACGACAAAAAATTATAAATGTAGCTGCAAGTTGTAACCTCTTGTATTTGTATTTATTCCAAGGAGCTAACGTCATAATCATTAGGATAAACTTATTTGCAAATTTAAAAACACAAAATCAAATCCTATGTGGTAATACTAGCTCCCGATATTAAAAAAAAAGTTTGCACGCGCTCTTAATCAGGGGTGCTACAAAAAAAAATTCCAGAAAAGTAATAACGCAGAAAACTTTGCGAGAGAATCAAATTGGGAAAATTAATAAATTCTAGTGTCAAAATGAGAAAATCTCATTGAAATTTCTTTTTTCTTTTGTTTTTTGAAAATTTTCTGCATTTTTCTCAAAAATCTTTTCGCTTCTGGTTTTTTTGAAGCAAAAAACTGCGAAAAAGCGAAAAAAAGGTCACACCAGAAAAATTATTTAATTTTTCTGAAATAGTTTTGAAAATTTTATTTTATCTTTTTGATGTTTCCTCAAGTATGTTTAAAAATTACTAAAAAATCCAGAACAATTTTGAAACTATTAATTTTCGATTTTTGGCAATTTCGCAAGTTTGATCGCTTAGAATTTTAGAACGACTTTTTGTAATAAGAATACACTTCAGTTCTACGAAAAATTGAAACTTTTGCCTGTTCTATTTTCTGCTGTTTTCGCTGTTTTTCTTCAGAAACCCAAAAAAAATGTGTATCACTCGTATTGGTACCTCCTTCCCATTACAAAATGTGCTATCGTCATAATGCGGCCTTTAATTAGTCTCTCACCGGTCGCACGGCGAGGGGCTAATCGTCTTTTGGGCAGCCGACATCTCCTTCATCGCATTCTCCCCGCAGCCCGGAACTACCGTATTTACTCTATTATAACGGCATGCCGTTAAGTTTATCAAAGGTCTTTTTTGAAAAAAAATTTCGTAAAATCCACATGGGGGTTACGATTTTGGGTTTTAGGTGCCGTTATATTAGAGACTGCCGTTCTTTTAGAGGTGCCGTTATATTAGAGTGAATACGGTATATCCTTCATTCATTATTTCCCCAAACATATCCGAGACGACGAAATTTCGTGCTTTCGAGCGTAATTAGTGGTGAGAGGAAGAAGACTCTTCCATGTGCTGGTTCCAAAATAAACAATGGGTCCAACAAGAAGAGTCTTCACCACTTATTTCCCCAAACATTCACAACTGCGTCCTTCCAAGTGACTCGCACAATATGTCGCCTGGTCAAGTTATGGAATCGTGTCTCGTTGGTGAGTCCCAGTGCTTTTCGATTAGCAGTTACTCATTCTGAAATTACAGAACTACACCTATAAGGCTCAAGGCTGCTGGTGATACCGTAAAACCTGCATTAGAGAGCCCCCTTCTAATAGTGGTTTTACCGTATTAAGTGTACAAGGGCCGGACAATGGAGAGAAGAGGAAGCTCACGGAATACGACTTCACGGTGAGTTTTGTCAGAAAGTTTGCGTTCTCACGAGCGAGAATACTCAGTTTCTAATCAATTTCTCTACTTATTTTTTTCACATTTTTCCAACGCTGTCATATTTCAGATGGAAGAAAAAGAAACTGCTTCACATGTTCGGAAGCAGGAATGGAAATTTTTTGAAGCACCAAAAAATTTATGAAGAAAAAATCAAGAAAACTTCCCCAACCGTGGTCGAAGAACAAATGGTGTGAAACTATTGTGTCGTTGAGAAGCAAAGAATAATCTACCAGTATTTTTCAACAATGTCAAATAACATTAAATTAGAAATAAAATGTTTCAAAACAAATCTGAATCAGTTTGAGGTTTCTCAGCAATTCGAACTTCGTTTAGTATTCTGAAATAACTCACAAAAACCGACTATTGGCCTTTCCGTTTTTTTCTCCACTAATCCATGTCAACTAATAAATCAGGAAAAAAACTATTTTCAGTCGCTGTCTGGGGGCTCGAAAAACTTCCAAAAAAAAAATAGACCCTTCACTCACATAAGCAATTTCAAGTTCGCATTTTTGAAAATACAACAATTTTTGATTTTCCATAAAATCAACAACGATTTTTACATTTTTTGTTTTTTTTCTGATTTTTTACTAGCAATCTAAATTTTCAAATTCAACATTTGAAATTTGATTTTTTTAAAATTGCAGAACCTCATATGAAAAAACCCAAAAAAAAAAGAAAATCTGGAATTTTATTCGAAATATTCATTAAATATCAAAAGTTCAAAAATTCAGATTTTCTTTCAAAAAAAATTTTAAACGCACAATTTAAAATTTGGTTTGAAAAATAAATCCTCAACGTTATATTTTTTGTTTTCATGTTGATTGAGAATGCGGTTCTCCTCAAAAGGAGGATTTTAATATATCATTTTCAGGCGAAGACGGTCAGGGCGAGAATCGCGTCAAGGAAGGCATGCATGGCGCAAAGCCGGTGTTGGCACCGCGGGCGGCACGCGGCAGCGAGACTTTTTTGAATCGTCGACGGAAGCGACGTTTTTCTGCCCTTGGAAAGTGTGTTTCTGCCAGTTTTTCTTCCCCTAGTTTTCTCATTCGTTAGATTCTCACCTATTCGTAAGTTTTACTCGGTTATTCGTCATTATCTCTCCCTGTTCCACATATTTGCCCTTGTTCTTCGCCATTTTAAGGCATTTTTCCTGTTTTCGCCCGAGTTTATTTTTTAAATAATTTTTATGTGCGGTTCCGTGAAGACATGGTTGTTTTTCTCTTTGTCCACAATCAAACGTTCTTTATGGTCAGAGACGCAGAGATCTTCGTAACCAAACAGTCACACAGAGGGTCCCCCCCCCCCCCTCCTCCCTCCGGCCAATCGATTTGGTCAGTGTGCCTTCCTCCTTACTGTTTCGAAATACGCTCTTCCCTCCTACTTTCCAATTGTCTCTCGTCAGGCAGGGACCCCCAAATGTCCCCTCTCTGACCGCTTGCCTCTAGCGACACAACTCTGTGTCTCTTCTCCCGCTGACCGCTGCCGGCTGCCGGTCGCAACTTTCATCACTTTCTCCTTCCCTTCACCGTCTGGTGACTGCCCTCTTCTTTTAATTTTCCTACTATTTCATTGATTTACAGATTCCTTAGACAAACTGATCGGTTGAAGCTTGGTTGAAACGAAAAGAAGAAAGAAAGATGAGCAACAATCGGATAGTCGAAGGAATCGTTACCAAGTATCTTCCAACTGGATATGTCGTGAAAGCGGGGTCGGTTCCGGGCTGGGTTTTTCTCAGCTACAATCTATGGTAATTTCAATCGATATTTGTTTGGAAATGTTTTTATTCTGTTTCAGTCCAAACAACAACATGATTGGAAAATGGGTGAGAATGACGATCAACAGTAAAGATTCCGCATGCGCGCCTGTTGAAGTCATCGACAACGTTTTCGAAACCAGGTTGAGAAAACAACCGCAGGTGAGTTTTCATGTTTTTTTCAAATTCTGAGCCATCATATTCAGGTGCTTGTCAAATGCACGCACCAAGGATCTTTCAACAATCGGTTTGAAATTTTCCACAACGACTATTTCGGATTGATCGGCGATTTGGGGAAACGCATCACAAACATCGTTCAAGGCGGAGTTTACAGTTTCTGGATCGCTCCGTTCGAGCACAAAGAAGCGAAGACTTTTTGGACCGTGTCAGGTGGACAAGACACCTTGGGTCCAATCGACACATTCAGGGTAAGGGAGAGAAGAGTGATGTCGTCAACTCGTGTGGTTTTCAGGAGCAACGTCTGTTAAAAGTCACTGGAATTGTGATTGCGCCCACTACCGGCGGCTACTTCGCATGGTCAAACCAGACGAGAAACTCGACTATTCTTCTGGAATACGAGCAGTGGTTCGTTTTATTTACCTCTTGAACGACACTCCGAGACTTCCGTGTCTCCTCCTTCTTTATTGACACCGTTTTACGTTTCAAATTTGATCAATTTAGCAATCGTGACGAAGATTTGCTCGGTAAATGGGTCGATATGGAGATCAACGAGAGGAATGTCGTCGCAAAGCCAGTCACAGTCCTTCGCGACATATTTCAGACGGAAGTGAACAGAGGAAACGTCGAGGTACGTTTGTGACTTATTTTCACTCTTCTCTCAAAATAGAACAAGTTTACAGATTCAAGCCGAGTTTCAGCACATGAAACGTTCTGAAGATGGAATTGACATATTCCACCACCACTATTTCGGAAATATCAGTGACTGCGGACGACTGATGGAGTATGCGGAGCCTGAAGCTTGGTACAGCGGATGGATCGAGTTCTGCGGAGACGCGAACCATTCGTGGTGGAAGATTTCCGAAGTACCAAAGCGGTGGAGGCAGGCAGAAAGTACGTACCGCGGAGATCACGCCAGTCGATTCATTTCACCTGGTAATTGTTATCGGGAGAGCAGGAGAAGATCATCTGATGCTGAGCATTATGAGGGCGAGCGGCGTCTTCAGTCGCCTGATGGTCGGAATAATACTCGGCCTTCCGATTCTCAAAACTATCAGTCGTCGAGTCACTACTACCAGCGGCGTCGAACTCCTTCTCCGGGCCAGAGAACCTACCGAGAGACAAGTTCTTCGCCACGACGCTATTCGGAACGCCCACTGTCTCCGAACTATCAATCGTCGAGTCACTACTACCAGCGGTGTCGAACTCCTTCTCCGGGCCAGAGAACCTACCGAGAGACACATTCTTCGCCACGACGCTATTCGGAACGCCCACTGTCTCCGAACTATCAATCGTCGAGCCACTACTACCAGCGGCGTCGAACTCCTTCTCCGGACCAGAGAACCTACCGAGAGGCAAGTTCTCTGCCACGACACTTTGGGGGAACGCCCGCTGTCTCCGAACTATCAATCGTCGAGTCACTACTACCAGCGGCGTCGAACTCCTTCTCCGGACCAGAGAACCTACCGAGAGACAAGTTCTCTGCCACGACACTTTGGGGAACGCCCGCTGTCTCCGAACTATCAATCGTCGAGTCACTACTACCAGCAGCGTCGAACTCCTTCTCCGGGCCAAAGAACCTACCGAGAGATACATTCTCCGCGACAACGCTGTTCGGAACGCCCACTGTCTCCAAATCCGTTTCCGTCTGTAAAAAGTTCTTCCTCCCAATACCTCGGCAGCGAGGCATCCTCGTTCGTTTGGAGAAACGAGGAAACGACAACTGTCACAAGGAGACCGAACGACGTTGTGGGTTCGTCGATGCCCTACAAACCCACACTTGATCGCTCGGAGGGAGGCGCGAGAAGCAGGCTCTCAGTGCAATTTTGGGAAGCGGCAGCAATGAATATGTACGTGACTCTCGAGGGAGAGAAAGAAGAACTCGAGGAACAGATTCGTCAGCTGCAAATGGTATGTTTTCTGTTCATTTGAAAAAGAATATCTAAAGCAAATGAGGAAACGAATATTCTTCATGCTACAATCTCGTGATGTTCGGCTATATACCAACTGATCGATTTTGTTTCAGATAAATGACCGCATTGACGCAGTAATGTCTCGATTTCTCGGAAACAAAAAGCTGAGGGATATGCTTGAGGAACAGGATTGAAGCTTTCGAGGATGCGCTTGCTCCCACTTCCACCAACACCCTTGATCTTTAAATCGCCTCACCCGACCTTCCTCTTTCAATCTCGTCCCTCTACCTCCTCTTGTTGGCTCCGATCACCTCACCCTCTCTTACTCTCTCTCTCTCTCCTCTCTCTCCTCTCTCTCTCTCTCCTCTCATCTCTCTCTCTCCTCTCTCTCTCTCTCTCTCTCTCTCTCTCTCTCTCTCTCTCTCTCTCTCTCTCTCTCTCTCTCTCTCTCTCTCTCTCTCTCTCTCTCTCTCTCTCTCTCTCTCTCTCTCTCTGTTGTTCCCGTCCTCGCTCCTCACTCCGTTCCCACCACTCCGCGCTCATTAATACCCTCGACAGCCTCATTCTCCGCTATACTCCTGTCCTCCCCCTCTCTCCAGTCGCCCATCTACCCCCCTCCCGCCCAATCTCTCACGTCATCTTAAACGCCTTCGCCACCATTTATCCCGTTCTTTCTCCTCCACAACCCTTGATCCCACCCATATCCAGCGGTGCCACTTTTTTTTTCGCAGGATTTTTTCGCGCGAAAAATTGTCAAATTTGCGAAAAAAAATATGTAAAAAATTCCAAAAAAATGAGAAAAATCGGAAAAACCCGAGAAAATATTTTAAAAAATTGAGAAAAATTAATTTTTTTTTGCTTTTTTCAGTTAGATTTCCTCATTTTGGCAATATGAGATATTTAACCTTCCAGTTTTTTCCAGCTTAATCTCCGTGGGATCGCTGCGATAGTGCGATGTATTTGGGGCTGCTAAGAGGAATTTGGGGCTGCTAAGAGTATTTGGGGCTGCTTGAGAACTTGGGGCTGCTAAGAAGCGTTTGGGGCTGCTAAGATCAGACTTGCGACTGCTAAGAAGCGTTTGGGGCTGCTAAGATTACATTTAGGGTTGTTAAAAAGAATTG